>CM053786.1:150773401-151010901 GCA_028749045.1 Cupressus sempervirens
CCTAAAACCTAAGTATCATGCATTCTCTATAGAAAATGAAAATATGTACTACAAACATGAGTTTAATAATGTCCATAACATTATTAAACTCAATGGATCATGGCATGTACTTCTCACCGTAAGATTCTAAGGGGGCTAATTCCTTACCCCAACATAGGGATAATCTTTAGTGAACTATATGGAACTATGAATCATCGACTTTTATCATAAGAGGAAAATAACTCTTGCATATTTATAGACTAAAATAGAAAATTCCCTATACTAATTTAGGCTCAAGAGATAGGTGTTTCATGAGATAGAAAACCTAAACCCAAAGTATCATGTATTCTCTACAAAAAAATGAAAATATGTAGCACAAACAAGAGTTTAATGATGTTCAACACAATCCTAATTATTCTTCTTATGTTCTTTGTCCTTTTTCCAAGAAGATGTTTCTAATAAATTATGTTGAGGCTTAAGGAAAATCCATGGAAATGAATGAATAAAAATATGAATATTTGAGAAAGCAGGTAAATAAAAATGATGCTAATATTAAGGATAAAAAGAGAGTTTCCATAACTAGGGGTTTTCAAATGTGCTTCAAAAGCATGAGTCATGGTATCCCAATTGGTTATGGAGGCATGAGGGAGGTGGTTAAACTAATCAGTAGCTATATTAGTAAACATTGAAACAAAGAGTCAGACAATGACATCTTCAGTAGGGACAGCTACAGTTCCACAAGCTACCTTGAAAAAGCTTAGATGATCTTCAAGTAGAATTTTACCATCTAAACTAAATTGGGGAAAGAGATCTTTAGAACCCTTGGGCATGGCTCCAAGATTCACTCCAAGTTGGAGAGGTCCATTTTGTTGGCCCTAGAAAGCCATAACTAGAAGGATGATATTTAGAGGTTGGATGTTTAAAATAGTGGAGGTAACAATACTAGGGATATCAATATCTTGTACAACCCAAGAAGGTTGTGCTAGTGGTTGGGATGTAGGCCTACTAGCTAACCATACTTTCTTCTTTCTTTTATGAGTGTGGTCATGTTTAAAATCATTCAACTTTAAAGATTCAAAGTCATCAGTAGTAAAAACTCTCTTTTTCTACTCTTGTGATTTCAGCCAGCTTTCTTGGCTTTCTTATTCAGTTTCTAACTGGCCCTTGAGCCAATCTATCCCCTATGGCAACTTCTTGAATCACAAGGACTCCTCTTAGTTTTTGGCCAGTTTCCTCCTCTCTTTCTGGGGTCTTGGCTACTTGTAAGTATTTTTGATTGTTCACCGTTTGTCTCCAAGACACTACATTCAAATTAGATATGATATCTTCTTGGGTGTCATTAAAGCCATGATTGGGTTGAAGAATAGGAAAGATATCATAATGTAGGAGTACCATATTGAAGCATAATATAAAATTCTTAAATAGTGGAATACTAGATCTTCTCCAATCAAATCCCCAACAGAGTCACCAAAAATATGTTGGTGAACATATTTGTCTTTTAATAAAATAAAATTGAATAAAAACTTCTATGCCCAAATTTGCAAGAAAAATGCAATTTCCCAAGAGTTGAGGAATCTCAATTTCTTCAATTGCTCTCTAAATTTTGGTAAGGTTTAGCTTCCTTATTATATATTCAATCAAAACCACCTTCTAAATGAGAGCTACTTTTAACCAGAAAGTATTAAGGCTACCCATATATTCTTAGATAGAAGGATAATCTGGTAAATAGTAATTAAATAAACAAGAACACATACAATACAAAGAACACACAATTTCTCTATTAATTACTTCCTAAAGAACGTTCAAAATTAATACTTATCTAACATAAAAGGATTATCCAACATTAAAGGAATTCCAACAATTCAATATCAATTCAATACTATATCAATAACGAGTAAATTCAAAGCATATCATCTTCAAACATTTAAGAAATTTCCTTTCCAAAAAAAACAATATTGTTTAGATACAATGTTGGAAACTTAAAACATCTACATAACTATAAAAATTTAGGTAAAAAGAGTGAGAGTATGAAAACCATCAAAAAATGCCAACCTAAGCACTATGGAGTTCAAGACTTAAATAGAAAGCAATATGAGCATCTCCCCAAAAAATTAATTCTTAGATAATTGAAAGTAGTTATGAAAACCAACATAAGGGTACACAAACTTGTAAATTAACTTTTAAAAATAGAGACCAAATGTCTTGAAAGTATTTAAGAGATAACACTAATCATCTGCTGATTGGTCAAGTAGTTCTTCTTCCTCCTCATCTTCAGCATCACCCTATCTATGTGCCAGCCTCCATGTCCTAAACACATTCATGAATTCGGTTATGGTAGTTGTATTCGGGCTCTTGATGCTCTACAATCAATTTTTTTAGACATCTTTATCTAACCTCATCTTATTCATGGTATCCAAGTAACTAGGGAGTCATAGAGTGCACATGCCTGACACTAGCTTGCTTTCAGCCATCTTGGAGAAATCAAATGATGTAAGATTAGTTTTATCTTTCACAAAATTCATGCATTCTTCATATTTTTTTTATCATGGTCTCCACATTGAAACCTCCTTCCTTAAGAGGAGTAGAAAAGGCTGAGCTGATGGATTGAAAATCCTTGCTTAAATTTTCAAGAAATGTTTTGAATTCCTTTTCACAGGACTACATCCTGGAAATAGAAGAAATGTAAATGGATACCCTCTAGGCTATATTCTTTCTTAAAACTTGAATCAATCCTGTGTTGACGTGCTACAACAGGTTTTCCTTTAGAAACTTTTCTAGCCTGTAATTTTCTATCTCTACCAATTGGGTTACCATGGCTAAAAATTTCTCAACTTCACATTTCCAAACTATTGACTGAATGTGTGATTCATCAAGTGTGGCCCTAGCTAGAGAAATAATTTCATGCAAATTTGCATGAGTTCAGCAACCTGATTTGTTACTAAGCTAATCCAACTAAACATGGTTGTCATCGTCATCTTTCCTTTCTTTAAATAGTCTACCAATTTTTGATTTTTAGGAGCACTTGAGTCAAAGGTAAGCCACAATTGGTTACCAAGAACCAAACTCTAACCTTTTAGTGAATTTATATATCTGACCATTGCATTATTCTCAACTTTAAGTTTCTTCTTTTGATTCTCATCTTTTTGTGATTGTAGCACAATTTGTTTGGTATAAGTCTCCACCCAATGTTCCTTTGTTTCATGGTTCATTAGCACCAAATCTATGTGTGTGATTTCAAAATTGTTTACATCCAATTTATTAGTTCACTCTTTTTGATTGTAGGTGGCTACTTCAACTATACTCCTCCTTGTTGCACTATCAAAAGTTATTCTAGTTGTGCTTTTAGTCCTCTTAGATTTTGGGGCTTTGTTAGTATATATTCTCATAATTTCATCAATAGGGAAAGAAACAAGAACCAAACTGCTCTTCCTATTTACTAAAGCTATGAGCCTATTTGGAGTGGTAGCATTTTCTTGATATTTGATACCTTTTTTAGGGTGTTTTTGATTTCTATCCTTGGAGGGGATAGACCCACTATCATTTGGACTCTCTGATTGTTATCAATAAGTTCACCACCTAGGTCTTTATTTGGCTTGATGTCTACCTAGATAACCTGATGAAGTGCTTTAGGTACTAATATTTTGATCTTATTTTTAGAATGAGTTTTTTTCACAAGAGGAAGATTATGGATCTTCTTCTCAGAAATCCTTGACGACTTTCTATTACCTACAATTGTAAGACCAACATTAGAAATAGGGTCAATTTGGTCACTAATATGTGTGTCCTTTTTCATTCTCAACCAAGACTTTGTCTTTTCAATCACATTTTTTGTTCTTTCAAGAACATTGTCCTCTTCTTTAGAGTTCCAATCTATATCAACTATGTTATAATTTATTGGTTCAATTTTTGAAGAAGTTGGGATATTTGTTCTATCCTCTTCTATGTCTATGATATCTACACCAAGTTTCAATTGAAAAAGATGGACTTGTGGAATAGTGAACCTGGATAACTCTCTTATTTTCACCTCCAACTCATCTATACAATCCTCCCAAAAAGCTTCCACATTAGGGACATGTACAATCTTTGCATGTGTGTCAAATAGGCTATGAATAATTCTCTTGCTATCAAAATCTAGTCTAGCCTGATAGAAGTCAAAAACAAGTTAGAGCTTATACATGTTGCATCTTCCATGCTTCCATATGTCAATTTTCAAAGCTTAATCAAGAAAATAATTTCACAAGCTTCTTTAACTAAAAACTTTTTTATTACAACAATTAATTGTTGAGCTATCTCTATCATGACAAAGCAATCAAGAGAAAACCTAGGAAGGTGTATAGGATCTTCACCAAAATCTCCTACTCTCAAATAATAAAATTTTGGGAATTGGATGTAAAGGCTACCGCAAGGTCGAATGAGCTTTTGAGACTTATGGGACAATCTATGGTGCAAGGGGCTTTTCAATTCAAAACACAACTTTCCAAGGAAGGCATCATGGACCCTTCTAAAATCTTCCAAAGCTTTATCCTTATGCAACATGGGGCTATAATTATATATGGTAATATTCTTAGTCCAGGGTTCATGTGGTAAATTTTATAAATCTAGAGTGCTAGCTAGCATATACATCAAATACGATGACATAAAAAAGTTCTCTTTCAAATTTAGAGCACCCTTATCTATTAAGTCCACCTAGTCTAGAAATTGTGAGCCCTTTAACATAATTTTAATATAAAAGTACATCCGTTCTTCAAAGACAGAGACATCAAAAGACCTACAAATTCTATACAATAGAACCATTATGTCCTAGGCCTGAGTGCTCATTTGGCTTTTCTTTGAGGTTTTGGGTAACCTAGAATCACCTTTGTAAAAATAATCAGTCCATCTCTTTGGTATGGTGTTCCTATATACATTTTCTTGTTATGAAAATCTAGCTACAAATAAGGTAGGAGTTAGGTCAGCAAATTGCTCCTTTTCCAGGTGAAATAATCTGGATATGATTTCCCTATTGACACTCAGCAACATGCTTCCATCCTTCTTTAATGTATTACCCCTAGACACATTATACATATGAATGGACTCTTGAATTAGTTATGGACAAGGGCAGGCTGGTGGGAAAGTGGAGCCCATGAGGAGGTTAGTATCCAACACTTTAGTGAAAAATGATTTCACAAGTCTTTCACACAATATCTCTACAATACCTCACAAATAAACCCCTAATAGGTCTATGTTAGGTACTATAGGTGATTCACAATGAAAACTATGAGTATTCCCATATAAGTGTAGTGTAGATTCATGATTTAGGAATTTTACTCATATTTGAAAACAAAGAAACAACCACAAATATGCTTCGCTCAACAAGCAGGAGAAAAATAACCAGAGAGAAGAAGAGTTACCTAAAGAGAGATGATCATTATAGATATGGAAGAAGGCTCGATCTCTCCAATTTTCCTGTGATTGATTATTTTGGACAAGAAAAGAAACTTAATGCCCTTTTTTATAAAGGTAAAACCTTTATATGCAACTCAAAAATATGGAACAATCATTAGTTATGTGGAGGGTAGAATTAGTTTTGGCATGCCAAAAAGGTTAGGTAATGGGAAGAATTAGTGACTAACATTGAATGGGAAACATATACTTTAAATGATTACTGCCCTTTGCATGTGCTAAATCCTTATTTTTGCACTATGAAATCAAGGTTCCAACATGATCATTTATGATGACCTTACTTCAAACCATTAATTACTTGCACTTACCCTTAAATCATGACATCAACCATGATCATGCCATACTTGACAAGGCATCCAACTATTACATGTCCTTCACAAATGTGTATACATGACATGTTGATTGGGCCCACCAAGAAACATTATCTTTGAGAACAAGACGAGGTGTTGAACTTGTGAATTGGTTCAATTGGTACAAAGGGTTCAAGGTGACTTCATGCAATTTGAACTTGATATAGGGATTAAAAAGGGTTCAAGGGGTAGGAAGAAGTTTACATTTTGTAGCAAGAAACTTTCAAACTTTTTGTAAGATGATTTCAGGATAATCACTCTTGAGCAAGGATTTCTAAGGGAAAGACTTGGTCAAAAATTAGCTTGAGGGAAGGAAAAATCAAAGTAATGAGGTTGGTCAATGGTGAAAATTTTATCATACCTCAAAATACATTTAACTCTTGACACAACCAATGGTTCAAACAAAAATGTCTGAAAATGAAAGTGAACCAAAATAAAGAATAAGAATGGTGACTCTAAAAAATCATGAACAAAAAAGACACAATGTTTATAATGGTCTAGATATCTACAATATTATTTTTTGTTGGGACTATTATATAAGAGATTGCATTATCTATTTTGGAATCAATATTTTTCAACTGATGTCAATTAATCTATTTTCTTGATAGCGCTAATTAATTATTTGATGAAGTGATTGGATTGGTATAGCTTTTCTATTATCAATCAGAGCATACATAACTATATATGGAATCATAAGTGTTTATAAATGATCATTGTTGGATCATAGTCATTGATATTATAATTTGTGTGATTTATAGAGACTTAACCAGTTTCCTATTATTATCATTTTGTAGTTGTTCTAGTGATGATAGTGTTGTAGTACTTAGATCAAATAGGTCAGATATGCAATATTTAGATTGCTTCTAACCTTGTGGAATTCCTAGGAAATGGATATTCATCCTTAGCTAGAGTAGTTCATAATTTCAAGAACCAAAAGCTATTTTCCTTTGATGAAAAAGAGGGCTTAGTTATGCTCATGATGAACAATGTAGAGTTGTTTATGGAATCAAAGAAATGTATATTATTATTGCTACTATAGCATTTGATGATATTTATTATTATTTCTTAATGGTGTCCTATTCATATTACTAGATCAAATTAAATTTTCTAATCAAATTCAAAAGATATTATGAAGCCTATTAATGAATTCTTAAATGTCTTGGTTGGTTATTTATTGTGTTGGATTGGAAGCATGATTCATGGATCATATTGTGTTAAAGATTATTTTATTAGGTCCTTGCTATGTCCTAATTGATATATTTTGCATAGAATTAGTTTTTGTAATGCATTATTGTGGTCATGGTCTTAATATTAGTTGTATCAGTTTTATGTTGATATATTTGAATAAAAGGACCAACTCATTTTGTATTTTCAAGAAATGAATGAAATGATGAGTATAGGAGAAATGAAGATGTGTGAGCATGTTATATTTATGATTAAGAGTAGAGTTATAAGTGAAATATATAAAAATAGAGAGCTGATATACTTTATTGGATCTATATTTGCATATTAGAGATGATATTAATTAGTTCATAATAGAGAGGATTATTGCCCATTATAGTGTTATTTTACTTACTTTTCATTAGAGATATCATCCTTTTTTGTATCTTTGAAAAGATGACTCTAAGAAATGATCTTGAATGAATGTGTATTCATGTTATATATTTTACAAATATATATTTTGGTAGATTATCTAGTGGGTTTGATCCCAACATGGCTTTTCCTCTAATAGGATTGCCAAGTGAAAAAAATCTTGTTTTATGAGTTAGAGGGGTAGTTCATTCAATGTTTTAATGCTTATATTTTAGATATTATAAGATAATTTGGCTGCGTGTGGTTTTATGGACTAAAACTAAATACACAATTGATTTACTACTTACCCCAAATTGTGAGTGTTTCTATGTTGTTCCTAAGATAAAGTTATTTCGAATACAGCTTGAGCCTCCTATTTCCTCTATTGCTAACATTTTTAATTGCATTAACTAGGAAAGGATTCCAACCATTTAAACTATAGATAAATATTATAAGGAAATAATATTTTGAAAGAAAAAATAGAAATATACACAAAATGACACAAATAAATATCATAATAAAATTGAATTTAATGTAATATTTCCATAATATATTGTTTCAAACTAAATTTTTAGGGTTAATATTTTTTCGTTCATTTCCTTGTAGCATAAAATATTTAAATAAAATAAGTCAATTAGTTCTAGATCAATAATTAGAGGCAATTCATGATTAATAATAAAAGGGCTACTAGAACCAAAAGGAAGACATACAAATATTGTTGATCTCGGTTTGGTTTTGACAAGTAAGTGTCTACACACTTAAGTCATTTAATTAGTTCATACCAAAAAAGTAATACATGCTGAGCACAACATGTATATAATAAAGCATGTCGAGTCCACAGTAAGTGCCAAGTCACTTATGTGAGGAGTCACTCAAGTGTCGAGCAGATAGTATATGCTGAGTGATCATAGAAAATTAATGTATTCTCACAATTTTTAGAGAAAATGCATCAAAGAGTTGATATCAAGAAAAACTAGACCAAAAATAGACTAACATCACTAAAAATTATACAATAAATTAGACCCTTTCTCTAGCCTTGGAATCTCACTTATATGGTGTGAGATGCAACAAGCTTTAGGCATAGAGAAATTGACTGTTTTCCTTTAGATAGAAAGATATTTACAATTTTTACTATCACAAAAAACAAAAACTGGTGCAACAAAATGTCTTTCATAATGAATATTCTTTAGTGGGGACCACTTTCTGCTACACTTTTCACTGTTGAGGATTTTATCATTGGCCTTACTATTGTTATTCTTCCTCAGAGTGTGTGATCATTAGTTCTACATGTGATCAGTCTTGTTCTAGTACTTGAAGGCTAAGCTAAACCTAAGGTACTCTATTAATGTCATCTTTTACTAACAAATTGATAGTTACCATCGGTTGATCGATTGCCAAGTCATCTATTTTGGTCCCTATTCTGGTAACTACAATTGATTGCTTACCCTTATCCTTTTCTATTTGTACTGATGTATCAAATATCTAAACTTCATCTTGATCATCATCAGTTTCATCAAGCTCCAACTAACTTGCACGAACAAAATCTGCCATCCACTTGTTAAAAAGTGTATCATCTGGCCAATTAAAATGTAGGATATCATGTTGCTTCATCACATACTCTCCAATTTTATTAATATCAGCAAAATGTTCCCTCAAAAAGTCATAGAATAATTGAACTTTTACAACTTCTTCAGTTGTAGCTGCCTACCATGCATTTCACTTTTCATTTATGACCTTATTCATTTGAAGACATAAAAGTCATTCAATTTCTAGTCCCATTCCTCCTTATTCTTCAACTTATTCTTTTTAATCTATGGCATGTGAGAAGAGTTCAAAATTAATACTCTTATACTTGTCAAGATAACTTATGATCCTTTTTTGTAATACAACTCTCTTATCATCAAACTTGGATAGATCATTGGTTAAATCATAATTATTTTCTATATACTCATAGGATAAACTAATAACATAAAAACACATAAGGGTAATATTTTTAGTCCTTCTACTCCATTTGTTGACAATTAGCTTTAGGGAATCATCATTTTCTTTTAGCTCATCCCATACATTTATTGCTTTTTTTAATTGCTCATAAAATGTTGCCCAATCAATTTTATTAACTAAATACATGATAGTTTGCCTTAGCCTATCCTCTTATTGAATCTCTAGCTCTACATGTAACACCCACAATTTACTCTTTTCTTCTTCAAAATCCATTGTATTGTAAAACTAAGGTATCTATGGTGTTTTTGGAATTTCAATAAGAGGAATGGATTTAAAAGGTTCAACTGGTGGATATGGGTAGGTAATTCTGGGCCTACTGGATTTCCCTTGCTGTCCCATCAACTTATTTTCAAGTTCAATTCTCTATTGAAATTATTTATTACAAGCAGCCAAAAATTTCTCATACATATCCTGCAACTCTAACCTTTCTCTTTTATCGCTTAGTGTTGTGGCTAAGGTGAAGTTGTCTGATCCAACACCTAATTTTTTAGTCTCTTCACTTCTAGTTTCTTCAACTCTCTTCACAATTAAGTTTCCTATCATGCCAATGTCATTTGGATGGGAAGAGCTAGTTCTAGATCCTTTTTCATTGACCAGATTACTAGTGCAAAATGATCCTCACTGAACTTGGCACCTTTCATTTCTTTCATTTCCTTATTATCTACACTTAATTTCTTGGTAACAAAATTAAAGACCATTGCATCTGCAATATCCCAATTAGGCATTAGTAGCACCCGAAATGATTATCATTTTCCTTCCTTCTTTTGGGGTCAAAGTCTTAAATTCCTAGATCATTTCCTCCTTTATTTGGTTCTATAGATCGGTCTCCTCCATTTTAGGATGCTCTATTTTTCATTTTATTACATCTCTTTTCAAAAAGTCCAATATTTGTCCTCGAAAAAAACTGATAGAAGGCTCTAGACTTAACAAAATTTTCATCAAAAATGAACTCATGGCTAGCCTATTCTATAACGGGGTCCAACTCACTTCTTCTGTAATCAACAATATTCAAGTCAAGGCTTGGCATAGGAGGTTCCTAAGGATTTACCTCCTCCAATTCTAATGTAGTAATGAAAATTCTCCCTTGGGATCCCAACTATTCCACCTGATCTTAAGTGAACTGTTCATCTTTTATGTGTAATGGAGATTGAGTGGGTGAATACTCCTATGTTTGAGGCACTTGTTCCTTTTCTACCTTCTCCCTCTTGGGCATAGGCTCATCAAGCCTCTCCTCTAGAATAGTACTGGTTGACCCTATTATTTGTTTTCCTTTATCTAGTGTGGCCCTTTTATTCTAAATTATATTATAGCTAAGTCTTCTTTGAACAACTAATTTCCCTGATCCTCCTACAGGGGTGAAAGACAACATTCTCATGACCTCTCAGGTCTTGTCAAGATAAAAATTAATAAATAACAATTTCTTCTCATTCACAACTTCCATAATCTTAGGAAAAGCAATCATTAGTTTATTTAATTTATCTACCACATTTTTTTCATCATCTAGAGGCTTATAATCTTTATTAAAACAATTAATAAATTCCAGAACCCTAGAATAAAATCTCCACTTTTCATTTTGGATCTCTTTCTCTTGCAAAGAGAACTCATTCCTTATTATGTCTTTAGGGAAATAGGTTTGATGATCCTTTACACTAATATTGGCCCTTTGTCTAAAAATATCAAAAAATGCCTCACTATCACAAAAATAGGCATGGGAGATAGCCATTTTATAATCATCAAAAAATTTGCATAGGAATAACTAGCCACCCTTAGTAGTTATGATCTGGTGAGCAACAATACAAGAGGGAAGATTGAGCCCCTAAACCAACTAGTCAATTGTGCTTCCTCCAATCCACCTATCTTCCATAGCATTTTAGCTATGCTTGGTAAGGAAGTACATGGGGAGTCCCTTGGAAACCATATACTCTTAAAATTGTAGAAATAGGGTATATTTATTGGTATAATATCTGCCCAATTGTGGGATACCTTCAAACTAGAAAGGTTGTCCATAGGTATGATAAAATATAATAATGCCTTGGGAATTCTTGGATGGTCCCGTAATATGAGGCTTCTCAACCTAGATGCAAAGTATCTATCACATTTTACAAAATTACCCTCCTCTGCATCCTAGGTCATATTTGCACTCCACAACTAGATTGGTAGATATTCTCCCTCATATTCTCTATTTAAAACCATCTCTTTTTCAAAATAAGTAACCCCTTTAAATAAGAATATGTACATCAATAATGAATAATGGATAAATGTTTCCTCCATCTTACTCTTTGCAATCCCATTTTATCTTATATGAATCTCCTTTGCTATATAAGATGCATTTGAAATCAAAGATGATGTGCACACAAAAATAAGATATCTGTGTCATCATATACATGAACTTTATTGGCATAAAGTTTTGTTCATCCTCACCAAAAACCCTACACAAAGTCATGTAAATATCTATAGCCCTGCTGGTGAAAAATTCCTTCTTGAAGGGCTCTTTAATTTATGTTGTAACAAAAGTCAAATTCCCAATTATGGCTAGGTGTTCTCTTAATGCACCTTGCATGACCTATTCATTTTTTGATAGATATTCTTTCTCCAACCCTAAAAATCAATGGGTTCATGGTAATCTATGACTGGCTCCAAACTAAAATCCTCTCATATTTCTTTAGAATCAATCCTTATCATAGGTTCCCCGTCTACTCTCCTTACTATCATGGCTATGGGTTTTCAATTTTGGGCTATGGCTATTAAAAGGTTTGAGTCAATGAAAACCCTAGGGACTAGTAGTTTACCCAAATAAAAATTCAAACATTCCCATGGGGGGTGAACAACTTCCTCTCTAACAACCATTTCCTAAAAAAGTTGGAGTCTTATTTTTGAGGTAATGTCATCCCTAACCCAATTCCCTTTATCATATAAACCATCTGCAATTTTAAGCCAAGGGTTCACAGGGATCATCTTTTTAATTTAAGTTGACTCATTTGTGGACTCAGTTAGCTGTTCCAAAAAAAATCATGTATGTTCCTACTAGTGTATTCTACTTTTTTGGAGAAACCCTTCTTTGGAGGCATATTTGATAATAATAATGTAGGAAAAACAAAAAATTTCTAAGTGATATACATGCTAAAATACTTACTTGGCTCTCTGCTATGTCTTCTTTGAATTCTGTAATAGACAACAAATTTAGAAAGCTATTTTGCAATTGAATTAGGCAGAAACAGTTGTTTAATAAGTTCTTGGCTCTTAGGAAAACTTAAAACTCATTTACGTGAAGAATATTTCTAAAATTTGGCACTAAGTCTCTAGTTTTACTTTGCATGGGGAGCCTTAATTTCCATAAATGGATCGTAAGGAAAATAGGGTGCCACCACCTTCTAATTTTAAAAACAATTCATCGATTTTAAAAATCTAACAATTGAGGAATAAAATTGGTAATGACTCAGTTTCAGTCCTCTAGGTTGATGATCAACCCAATTAAAACTTTTTGCATAGGCCTTTCCTTTAACTGCTAGTGAGTTACACTAGACCTACTTATGCTTTTTGGACATGTGTCACACTCTCAGTATGTTTCTAAGCATAAACATTAAGAAACTTCTCATAGTGACATAGCGACCATCATTGATGCTACCTTGATCAGACAATGAACACTCCATTGTCATTCCATTGCAAATGTGGTGGGTCCACCTAACTTTCCTTTGGTTTCCATGTCATGAATAATAAAGATCAAGCAAGTTTTCATAATGACATAGTGACCATCGTTGATCTTGAAGAGATCTGATGACACAAATCAATAAGTATATTTAAAAAATCTAATGATTGAGGAATAAAATCATTAATGACTTAGTTTCAGTCCTCTAGGTTGGTGATCAACCCAATTAAAACTTTCCACATAGGCCTTTCCTTTAACTGCTAGTGAGTTACACTAGACCTACTTGTGCTTTTGGAAATGTGTCACACTCTCAATATATTTCTAAGCATAAACATTAAGAAACTTTTCATAGTGACATAGAGACTATTGTAGATGCTATCTTGATTGGATGATGAACACTCCCTGGTAATTCCATTGCAAATGTGGTGGGTCCACTTAACTTTCCTTTGGTTGCCATGTCATGAACAATAAAGATTGAACAATTTTTCATAACGACATAGTGACCACTGTCGATCTTGAAGAGATTTGATGGCATAGATCAACAAGTATATTTCCTTGAGTGTAGATTCATAGTGGCATATGACATCAAACCATTCTGACATGCTAACATGGCCATTAATCACATGTAACCTTTATGGCACCTGTCTTAAGGTTTGGTCCTATCGTATTTTCTTTTTGTGGTGGTAACTATGTTGCTAAGGGTAAAAATGTTGTGGTTTTCAATAGGGACAACATGACCACCATTAATCACAAGGATATCTAATAGTGTGGGAAATTGACTTTGAAACCATTCTTATTTACTAACTAGGTCCCACATGGAATATTTTTTTGGTTGCCATGTTGCTAGCGGTAAAAGGCATGCAATCTCTTATAATGACATAGCAACTACTGTCAATTTTGAAGAGATCTGATGGTAAAGATTATTTTGGGAACTTTAGGGAATAAAATGAATAATCTTTTAAAAGGTTTGAAGAAAAGGGTATTTTAAAATGATTTTCCTGCTTGATTATAAGGAAAAGGCATACAACCTAAAAAGCTTGCTTAGGGCAACATTTTGCATAACACTAATTAGGGTTTTCTTAGGGTTAACAAATTTAAAAGAAACCAAACCCTAATTTTTACAAAAAGAACCTAAAATATTTATTGTGAGACATATTCACAAAAGCATGAACTAAAAATATGACCAATAGTGGCTCTATCCAGGGATGGTGAATATGCCTGTTCATATGAGGGCTCAAAATCCCTAGGAGAAGTAGACCACAAACTTGACCAATTTTTTACTTGAAAACTTTGAGAGAGGAACAACATAGTAAAATAATATACAAGGGCTATACAAAAGACACAAAGAATTTACATAATTTATAGAAAAACCCTAAACTACTATTCATGGAAGAAACAAGTATTTTTGCAAAACTACCTCTTCAAGAACTATCCATGAATTAGCAGTTCAAGAATATTGCTTGATAAATCTTTCAAGATATAAGAATCTTCTCCACATGTAGCTTCCACTAGATAAGGACCTAGCCATTTTGGATCAAATTTTCCATGCTTTCCTTTACCTTCAGTCGTAGCATTCTACATGAGAACTAGATCTTCAATTTCAAACTTCTTATTTACTATGTTTCTATCATATAGTGTCTTGACTTGTAGGGTTAATTTTTCATTTCTAAGAGAAACTTCCTTGCTAGTCTTAGTTAACCCTACCAACTCATCCATCCTCTCCTATATGTCATCAATAATATCTTCATCATACATCTGAATGTAATTTTATAAGCCTACTAGATTATTCTAAGAAATTCTTGCTTGGGTCCCATATACAATATCAAGTGGTGCTACACCTATAGCTTTCTTCATTGTTACCCTATCATCCAATATTTCCAACTATAGTTTGGAATCCCATGCCTTTATCTTATCATCTAGAGTTCTCTTTATGATTTTTAATAGGATTTTATTTGTAGCTTCAACTTATCCATTTCATTGTGGATGATAGGGGGAAGATGTTGAGCCTTTTATACCATATTTATCACACAATTTTATGAACTCCTTTGACCTAAAACACATCACATTGTCTGTTATAATCCTCTGTGGGAATCCAAATCTTGAAATAATATTTTTTATAAGAAAATTATTCACAACTTTACTAGTAGCACTCCTGGTAGGAATAGCCTCTACCCATTTTGAAATATAATTAGTGGCTATTAGAATTCATGAATAACCAATGCTTGATTTGGGAAAAAATTCACCTATAAAATCTATACCCCATTGTTTGAAAGGTTCCAAGTCTTCAACTGGTTTTAATGGAGTATTTCTAGAAAACTTTATATTACGTACAAATCTCTAACAAGCATCACATTTTCTCATCAATAAGTAAGCATCTTTGAAAAGAGAAGCCACCAAAATCTAACTCTCATCACTTTGTGTTTAGTGGATTTCACCATATAGTGTCCTCCACAAACTCCTACATGCATCTCATTCAATATCTCCTTGGATTTCTCTAGATCAATGCATTTAAGAAACACTCCTTCAAAATTTCTCCATCATAAAGTGTTTCTAAGAATAATGTACCTAATGGCTTGTAATTTTGTGCTTCTTTTCTCCTTATATATCAAGTGGGAGGGAGCTTCCATGTGTTGCAAGTAATATATGTCATTGGTATACCATTCAAAATGATCCATGTCACATAACCTTGATCTTAAGTCATCCACTACAAAATTTATTTGATTGGCATTCAAGTTTGATTGGGCCATGAGCTTTGCTAGTCCTTGACCTCTTACCAATTTGGTAATCTAGATATCAATGTTAAACTCATGATTCCTATTGATCCATCTACATCTTCTACCAGACACTTCCTACTGAGAAAATATATCATTTACAGTTGCACTAGGTACAAATTCCACAACAATAATAACTACACGATTAAAATTAAATGCTTTGACAAGTTTTACCAAGGCATAAGCTTGTTTCTCATTTATTTCATACTTCAATTTAGTAGGTTGAATGGATTTACTAAAAATTGCAATAGGTTGTTCATACCCTTCTTCATTCTTCTATAATAGGACTATAGCCATAGTATAGAAGGATTGAAAAGAAAATATGGGAATTTTTTTTGTACAATCTAGAGTTCTAAGGATTGGAGCATTTTTTATAGTTGTTTTAACATCTTGAAAGGCTTCTAAAGGTTCACCATCCCAATTTATAATGGCTCCCTTTTTTAGCATTTTAGAGATTGGTCTACTAATCTCAGAAAAATTTGTAACAAATCTTCTCAAAAATTTTACCTTCCCAAAGAATTATTGTATTCCTTTTACATTATTTGGCCTACAAACTTTATCAATGGTAGCTACTCTTTTAGGATCTATCTTCATACCATCCTTCGGTACTATATGACCTAATAATCTCCCTTTTTCTACTCCAAATATACACTTCTTTGGGTTCAAGGATACTCCATATTCTAAGGCTTTGATGAAAATATTTTCTAGATGTTTGCAATGGTCCTCAACCTTCTTGGAATATGATATGAGGTCATCTTGATATACTACCATGAATTTGTCAATATAGTCATGAAAAGCCACATCCATAGCTCTTTGAAAAGTTTGTCCTATGTTAATAATCCAAATGGAATTCTTACATAAACATAAGTACCCCATGGAGTAGTAAATGTTGTCTTGAACTATTCTTCTCATTCACAAGGACCTATTTGTATCCTGAGAAACCATCCATCATTGACATTAGCTCAAAACTAGTCACCCTTTGTAGCATGGCCTCCATATTTGGCAATCCATAGTTGTCTTTCAGAGAAGCAATATTCAAGTTTCTAAAATCCATGCATAGCCTTATATCTCCATTCTTATTTTTGATAATGCCTAATATGTTTAATTATTCCCCCATCCCTTACCTTCATTAATTCTTCTTGTATTTTAGGAGCTAAGGTGGTATGTACTGGTCTCTACTTTTTCCTAGAAGGTTTAAAATTTTCCTTGACTATTATGACATGTTGGAATAGGTCTTCTCTATAGGCCTTAAGGTCATCATAAGACCATGCAAAGACATGTCTATACTTTCTTAGTAAACCATCAGAGGCTTTCTTATTTTGGAAGATAAATCTTGACCAATATAAACATTCTTAGGAGCTTTAGAGGTACCTAGGTTTATCTCTTCAAGTTCTTGTGGTTTATGATCCCTAATTCTAGACTTTACCCTATCTTGGTTATCAAAAATGTTTTCCAAAATTACCAACCCCTTGGGTACTTTATTGGTTTTTAATTGCATAATTTCTTGGCCAAAATTTTTCTCAATGCCATCTATTGTTTCAATTAGGGAACTACAATCTAATTCCTGGCCATGATATTTGTCTTCACTTGATAAGAAATTCAAAATAACTCTATCATCTTCAAAAACTTGCTAATGTTCTACATTATCAAGTACTAAAGGCCAATTTTGTTCCTCAATCTATGAAATCCCAATAAATGATACATTCTTTGGTTAAATAGCTATATTTTCTAGCAAATTAGCCATTTTATTATGACTTATTTCCATCCAAGAAATACCAAATGCATTAAATAACTCAATTTGGTCCCACACAATATATCTATATTGTTCCAATCTTTTATTTTTTGATACATAAGTTTCTCTGACTTGAGAAACCACTAATTTAGAATCACCAATAACATGCAACTTGTTGATTCTATGATGGGTTGCTAATAAGAGTACTTCATATTCTTCTATGTTAATAGTGCAAGAGAAATTCAAAGTAAATGAATATTTGAAGGTATTATTTTTAGGAGACACGAAAACTACTTTTACCCCTATATATTGTCCAATATATAGGTGAATCCATACAACATTCCACCTCGTGTGTAATTATAGTAGGAAGTTTCTCAACCTCTTAAATAATTAGTTTTTCCATGAATGCATTTACACCAGTATCTAAGAAACAAGTGGAATCCTTATCATTTTCATCTCCCAAAATATGATTGACCCTTGGCTCCCTGTGTACCCTAACAACTTTATCACCTACATGAAAAGTAGCATAAGATAAGTCACATTGAAGGCTACTTCCCATAGTAGCACTCCATTTTCTAGATAAAAACATTCCATAATGTGGAGGAACATCAACTACAAGGACTGACATTGTCAATTCTACATCAGGGTATGTAGCTAGTTTGAAAGGTAATGCATTGATAGTACCTATAAAAGGGACTTCCCTAGCATCCATACCTCTACATCTTCCTTGTTTGGTGTCTACTTTCAAACCTAGGGCTTCCATGACTTTGAAAGGAATAATTGTATTTGAAGCTCCTAAGTCTATGATGTAGTTGTTTAGAGTTTTTCCTTTTATAATCAAACTAAGAAAAAATGGGTCAATATCCTTCAAATAATCTACTAATGAATCATCTAAAAAAAATTGAGGAATTTGCGATATGATACCACTATCTTCCACTATCACTAGGATTTGTTGTAAGGTATCTTGCTTAATAGTATTATCACTATCATTACCTATTCCTCCCAACCATGACAAAGCTTTTCTCTTATGTTAATCAATCCTAAACAATTCAATAAAGGTACTTCAACAATTATTTGTGACAACATAGATATCATGTCAATTGGATCAGAGACATTAGGTTTCACAAGCATATCTGGAGCTAAAGTTCTTTTAGTAGGCACCACTACTTGCTTAGTGATATCAGATCCTAACTTATTTACTTGTACACTTTCTTTAATTGTCTCATTTGTATGAATTTGGACCTTCTTTTTAGGCTCCCATTTCTGAACCTTACTCTCTTTAACCTTTTCCTTTTATGAATTATCTTTCTTACTATCATCCTTCATCTAGTGTGTAATATCCTTTATAAAGATACTAGAAGGCTTACCAAGTTCATTATTCACTATTCTATTTCTCAAACTATAATTACTATGAATTTGAGAAATCATTTCTATAGTAATTTTGTCTGTCTCCTCTTTAGAAGGCATTCTCATATTTATATGACCTACGTCAGAAGATGTAACACATACCTTATCTTCATCATAATTCTCATCATTTAAGAATACTTGCTGATGGTGTATTTGATAAACAACTCTTTGATTAGCAATGTCATTCTCATTTTCTTCTAGATTAGAGTCTTCAAAATCATCACACATATTGACCATGTTACAAAATACATCATCATGATTCTATCCTTCTTATTTTTCCTCATTGTGCACATGCTAATCTGTAGCAAATGATTGAGAAACTGCACAATAATTTGAGGAGTGAGGTGATTGGCATATGATGCACCATGGTATATCATCATTCATATTGATAGAACTTTTTTGGAGAGGATTAGGGGTACCTTTATCCTTCACATTTTGAGTCTAGTTAAGAATAGGTTTACCATCTTTCCATTGGGTAGTATGTGGCTAATTTTGCATTCTTGGTTGTCTATTAAAATGGTTTTTGTTTACTGGGGCCTTTTCACCAATATTAGGTTTGTGTGTGTTGAAAGTTGGTTGGTTCATCTTCTTCAATAAGTCCAATACTTTGCCTATTGTGGCTTCCTTAGGCTTTTTACCTGTAGGAGATTTATCACTCTCTTTCTTGTTGTTCTTAAGATTGAACAAATTTGGATCATCTCTCCTTCCTAGCTTACCACATGCTTTCCTATTATTTTCAATATTTACTACTATCTTGTAGGAATCCCTTAAAGTTTTAGGATCTTTGTCTCTTAACTAACAAGCATTTTACTATCAAAGGCATTGAAATATGTTGTAAGGCACACATTCTCATTTAATCTCAAAACCTAATATACCTTTTACATCCCCTTCTAAAACCTTACATTAAGATCAAAGGTAGATTCATTAGGGTACTTTTTGATGTTATTGAAATCATTCAACATAAATCCAACATTAGTGTTATCTCCAAATTGTTCTTTAAAAAGCTTTTCTAAGTCACTCCATGAACTAATTATCATTTGGTAGTCTTCTAAACAAATCTCTTGCATCTTTAGTTAATGAATGTACAAAAAAATTCATCACTACATCCTTATGTTCAACTTCAAAATCATTTAACATATCTATGAAGATTCTCAAATGTTCCTCACCAGTAACAACATTATTTCCAAAAAACTTCATAACCTTATCTCTTAGGTCAAATGATATTAGATGTGAAAAACTAAGAATACCCAAGAATGACATTTATCTATATTTTTCCATGTATATGGGTTTTTTTTGAAAACCAATAGCATTGGGTGTGCTTGCTAATGCATTGCTCTAGTTATGAACAACATTTTGGGACTACTATATTTGGAAAGTATGGATTTTGGTGCTAATGGTAGATGATGAAGCAAGGGAAGATTGAGAAATGTTTTGGTTAGAGAATACTGGTCCACAAGTAGGTACAAAAGTTGTGTCTTGGGTGGGAAAATTAGGCCATGAGGCTAAGGTAGAGTTGGATTTAATAAATTGAATCTTTCTTTTGGTTTCTGTTGCCTAAGCTTTATTTTCAATTTTCTCAAGCTCTTTTGCAAGATCTTCCTTCTCCTTTCTGGCCTTTTCTAGATCTAGATCCAATTTGGACATGGGAGGGTTTACATATTTACTTGGTACAACTTGAGGTTCATTTATTTGGATTCCTATAGCCTTACCTTTTCCTTAATTTGTAGGTTTCACAATAGGTTCTACACGATTTGTCTGAACATGCTTGTAGGGATGAACTTAAGATATAAAAGGTTCTTGCCTTTGGCTTATGAGTTTTTCTTTCTCTAAGACCTTGGATCTCAAATTTTCTGTATTCCCAAAAACATCAGCATGAAGGACTGAAGTCCTTTCTTCCTATTTTATGTTTTGATCCTTTATGGAAACCATCCTTCTGAGTAAATTATCTCTCTCAATGAGAGCATTCATAGTGGCTTGTTCTCTTTCCTTTTCCAAATGATCTCATTTGGCTTGTTCTTCTACAATCCATTTCTTTAAGATTCCTATTTTTGAGTATACATCTTTTGGATTTGCAGAAGTTGCTTCTAAATCAGCAGGGTTATCAAGATCTATAAGGTTAGTTTCCATATATGGAATTGCTCTAGGATTAAAAGAATCCTTCATGATAGTCTTATATCACAACCTATGATTCAGTTCATTTATCACATCTAGTCTACATAATGCACCTCTCATTGAGGAAAGATTCTTGTCATCATAAAATTGTTCTTCTTGTAATGGGGTACTAAACGTCCCTACTAAGAGTCTTGTGGTCTCTGATTTAGAACTTTATGAAAAAGATTCTCTCCCTACCATTGGCTGGTATTGAGAGTTTACTGATACACAACCCCTTGGTTTCCAAGTAGAATATACATTTGCTTTCTTCTTGTTTTGGTTCTTCCTACCACCTTGAGGTAAATCAATATAGAATGTTACATCAGGGTCGACTCTTGTATAAGCTCATGTACTTTTCCTTTTGTCATCCATTTATGGAGATTATTTGTCAATGAGCACTAGTTTCAAAACCTTGACTAAGTTGCCACCCTATCCTAGGGAAATTTTACAATTCAATAACTTTTTGACTCAGGTAAAATATCACGAGATAGTATGAATGAATTTGTCACACAAAGAAACCAATCACAATAAATTTGGGACTGCAACTCTTGCTTGATAGACAAGACACTTTATAAGGGCTATATACATCAGCATACACCTATGGTACTTAGGGTTTTCTCTTTTATTTTTAAATTCTCAAGTTTTTCCACTATAAAAGTCCAATTCAACCATGAGAAATCGGTAAGGAATTTAACAAACATGTATACTGACACAACCAAAGAAATTGGAGTAATTTTCACACATAAGCATGTGTTGTACAACTCCCCAGTACAGTTTCCATTTGTTTTGAACTCCCCATAAATGGGACATGTAAATATTGATGGCTCAAGATTTATTTCAGGTCAATTTTGGCTACTTTCTTTTTTTACAAAATTTCCCTAGAAAAGAATTCTTTAGAAAGAAGTGGAGTCACTAACTCTTTATAAATTACCAATAATTACTAGAGTCAATCATGAATTATACTATAATACATATTTTTATGGTTTCACAAATAATCATAAACACCAACTATTCATTCTACAATGTATGTTAGATTTAATATCAAAGACATGCTCGAGTCTGTTGATTTTGCAACTTATAAAATTTTCTTTTGTGCAAACTGTGAGCTTTAGTTTTAATTATTAAATATTGGATCTCATCAATGTGCACCAATTATTAGTCCAAGATTCACTATTCACTATTAGTAAAAGCATTGGAGCATTATAAATAAGTTACAAATCACAATTTGCAAGTTGCAACACAAACCTAGTCTTCCAAGATTGCTCACAGTGTCAAAAAAAATAGTTATCAATTATATTTTAAATTTTTTAGGTAAAATCATGAACACATTTTTTAATAATAGGTTAGTAACTAGTATCAGCTATAGAATCTAGGATTTAATTTTTAATTTATCATTCATTGTAAGCCTAAATTTTTTACTTTCTAGTGTCTAGGTAACTTGAAAATATAGAATTGAAGATAAGTGGAAATCAGATATGGAATTGAAGATAAGTGGAATGATGCACAAAAGGAGTCAAAATATATTAAAGTGAACATAACAATAGGGTGCATTATAAACAAATTTGCAACATGGACTAGTGGAATTTCCTGCTTGGGGTTCCCTCAAGTATTCCCTTTTCCTTAATTTATACTATGATGAAAATAGAAAGGTAATTGTGAATTAAAATACATAGGAGGTGTGTTAGTGCAACAAGTTGGGTCTCACTTTTGGCCAAAAAGTGGAAGTGTTTTTCCTATTTTTGAAATATTTTGTCAATTGATGCCAAAATTTGAGCCATTTAGAGGTTAAAAATAAAAAAATTCAGAAATAAAAAATTGTAGTGCTTGGGATCTTCTTTTTGAATATGTAATTTATTTGTATACACATATGATAGATTTTTTTTTTGGTATGGATCTTTAAAAACCACTTTTTCAAAATGTCTGTTTCAGGACCATACCACGCTCGTGTATGAACACCATAATTTGACTTAGCTAAATGAATATTTGTGAATCCTTTTAAATGAAGTTATCTGACACACCAAAGATTGATGATAATATTTTTCTTTAATTTTTTAATGAATATTTTTTTATATTTATTTTTAATTGATGATTAAGCTAATTTTTAAAACATCTCATGTACAGACACCATAATTTAATCAAAATTTTTATTTTTTTTTTATTTTTATTTTTTAAGTTTAAAAGAAAATTATGAGGATTGATGACATGTAAATTAATTTACAAAATATGAAAAATTATAAAAGGTATTAAAGTATTAGTGAATGTCACTTTTTAATGTTTAAGAGATACTTTTGATTATTAAATAATGGAAAAATAGAAAATGAACTAATAGCACTATAAAATTTACAATTTTGAAATCAGAACAGTAAGACCTAAAATGGGTTTTTGTTTCATCAAAAAATTCAATGGGGACAACCATATAAAAATTATGACAATCCCTTAAATTGTTGATTAAATGCCTTAGAAAAAAATGGTTCATAAAAGCATGGCAAAGCTTATGCCATGCCTTTCACCAAGGAAAAACCCCATGCAACATTTGCGGCCATCCCAAATTCCCACTTATGTCACTAGAATTGGGCACTCGATTAGTAATTAAAAAATTGGGTGCCCAATTGCATTTTAACCATTGCTAGAATTAGGCATCCAATTGTTTAAAAATTGGGTATTCGATTGTTTAAAAAACCTAAATTTTAAACAATCGGGTACCCAATTTTTAAACAATCATGTATCCAATTCTAATGTACCTTTTGGGCCCCAAAAGATGCCCCATAGGCCAATTTTCAATGATTTCAATGATTGAATAATAGTTTCGATTTGCAATAGTGAATTCTGTCATAGTTATTCTATTTTCTTGTCTTTTTCTACAATTTGCAAGTTGTTGATTCGAATTCAAAACTAGTCCAAACATGGGATCAAAACAATGAAGAAAGAAGAAAATAAAAGTTCTAAAAAATGTGGAGATAGCAACAAATAAAGAGAATGAAGCACAATGTCAATGAGAGAGAATACAAAGAATTAGAGAATTGAACAATGTCTCAAAGGAGAATGACATTGAGGATACCATGATGGATGAAGAGGCTGAAGAAGAGAACCCAATACAAGGAGATTCAGGTGCACATTCTAATCAAACATTCAATACAGGTGTATCTTCAAACCCTCAATTTTTTCCAATGACAAAATTGGTGATTTTTTAGAAGCAGGCTATGATTTAACTGATTTAGATTTTCTTCATGAGAATAGATTGTCAAATGATCATGCACAAAAAACTCCAATGGAAATGCATACCTTGAAAGAAATACCAAGAAAATTTGAAAATGGGATTCAAAACCCAAATAATAGTGAAAATGAAATGTCAATTGATTTTTTTTTATATGAATGTAGACATAGAATCACCAACTACTGAACAAGCATGTGAGAATGATAGTAAAGTATCTGAATAATAATTTTCATTTTCCTAATGATGTGCTAGATAATCTTGAGGGATTGGTTTCATGGAGAAAAATTAGGACACATGCTAATAGATTATATAGACATTTTTTTTTATAATAAGAAATTTGGGTTTCAATGTCAGTTGATGTTGCAACTAATTAAAATGTCTAAAATGCAAAAAATAATGAAAAGGTTAGGAATGTATGCGAAACCCAAGAATAAAAATGAGTTTTTAAAACAAGTTGTATCCACTATTGTTAGTGCCTTTGATGTTATTAGAAAGAGAAGTCACTCTAAAGATAAGAATGCAACACGATAAGAAATAACAACTTTAGTTAACAAAAAAAAAATGAAAATAGATTGATTAACAACATAAGTGGATATCTTAATGTGAATTTTAAGACTTTAGAAAGAGCTGTAAAGACAAGGGTTAACTTTGAATGTGATCCAACAAATATTTTGTGGACTAGTGGTAGACTCATGAGATGTGATATGAAACTTACTAGTTAAGTCAAAAGTTTGGTTGAATTTTTTTGGCATGATAATACAAGAGTATCACGTAATTCAAGAGATGTTTCTAAATTGAGAGTTGGGTCAAAAATATGTGATCCACATCCTAAGCACCTTTTGGACATGACTCAAACTGAATTGTTTAGAAAATTTGTAGATGGTAAGGTATTAACTATTACCATTAGTCAAAGATCTTTTGAAAAGTGTAAACCATGGTATGTAAGGATTAACAAGGAAAGAATCACATGTTGTTGTAAAACTCATGTTCAATTTCGTTACTAGTATGATGTATTTCGATCTATATGTGGTACCATGCATAGTAAAAAAAATGTTGCAGGAATGTGGTATAAAAATGCCACCTCAAACTATAAAGGATTTCATATCATTTTTTTTTTTGTAAGCCACCTAATGATCAATACTTTCTTTTCAATGCATGTATTTCTGGTACATGTGATATGTGTGGCAATCTTTCTTTGTTAGATGAATGTTTGCATGAAAATGCTTTGACTACTTTTGGACAACAATTAGTTGATGTAAAAATATTTAAAACTATTGAATATCCATTGAAGGATGGGAAGATTTTAAGAAGGTGTGGTCTAGTTATAGATAAAGTTAGTTGTCATGCATTTATGTATGAGTTTAAGAGTGTGATCATACCAAAATATGTAAAAAACTCTCAATATGCTAGATGGCTTGATGCACAATTTCGCATATGTAAGAATACATTTCCAATTGGTACTATACTTCCAGTTGTTGAATTTGTAAAGAACTACACACTTGCTCCACAAGATGAGGTACAACCACAATATTACAATTTAGTGCAAGTAACAATTTATGTTCATATAGTTTATAGGCATGCACCTAATAGTACAAAGGAGGATTGAAAAATATTGAGAGAGTACCAGTTCTATATGAGTAATAATAAACTTCATTCATCTAAGTTTGTCCAATATTGTTTCAAGGTCTTTTATGATAATTTAAAAGAGAGACAAAATCAAATGGTACAACATTGGATATGGTCAGATAATTGTACAGGACAATTAAAGAATGCTAGAATGTTCTATTGGTTGAGTAGGATACATAGGCAAACTAATATCCAACATGTGTGGAGTCTTTCTGAGGCTAGACATGGTAAAGGAGAACGTGATAGTGTTGGTGCATGTGTGAAGAGAGCCCTTAGTAGAGAGCATTTAAAATTTGAGGAAAAAGCCAAATTCAAATATGCAAATGAGATTGTCGAATGGTGTACCAAATATTTATACATAGGATCAAGTGAGAAATCTACAATCAAACGTTTCTTCTACCTAGTTAAAGATAAGAATATCCTTTCAAGATATGATTGTGATACAATTAGTGGGTCAGCTAAATGACATTCATTTAGGAGTTTAGATTCTAACACTTCGACTATATGGACTAGAGAGCTTGTTTTCTTTTGTTAGTTTTGTCTTGAAGGTGAATGGGAGGAATGCGAGAACATAGAATGGGTTGAAGATTGGCAAAAAAAATCATTAGCACCTATTGACACAAATTTTCAAGATGATATAGTGAATGATGGCCAAAATGTTACTTTTGCATCAAAAGATTATGGTCATATTTCAGACCTCATACAACTTGGTATGCACAATTTAATTAGATTTTGTTTTGATCATGCTTCAATTTATATTACTTATATATGTACACATGTGATTAAAGTGTTTATGTACTTTATCTTATCTTATAGGACATGTTTATGCTATTATTACACCTAATGATAATGATGAATAGACTGAGTATTGGCTAGCTAGATGTGTGGAACCTAGGAAAAAATTGATATGTCATCAAGTAGACGATGATGGTTTTGAGTATACAATTGGGTCTGTCATTATAGCTGGCACCTAGCTATGTAGATACCTAACAAGAAGAAATGGTTTAACAACATTTGAAGACTACCAATTTGAAAAGAAGATTTTACACTATTATCATTTGATTGTGACAACGAATATCAAATTAGGAAGATACAAAGGGAGACCTACCAATAAAGTATTATGGAAAATTTCAATGGATGAGCATGAGACAATCATAGATGCATTTCAAAAGAGAGAGGATGCAGATGGTACAGTGGGATGACTACATTTAAATCAAACACATGGAAATTTTTTCTTTATTGTGTTATTTTTATATATGTACTTATATAATTTAATTACATGTATGTATCTGTTGTCAATACCAAATTAGAGAACTTATATATCTCTCTTATTTACGTCTCAATTACAATTTATGCAAATTTAAATGTTAAGGTGGATCGAACATCAATATCTTGTGTAGTTACACATAGTGAATACATACAAATTACACATATATTTACATAGTTAAGATAACTCACATCAATTTATGTTTTTATTAACATGTGTTTTTGTATTACAATTTAATTTTATAAGACCTTATTTCAGGAAATGTGTTGAACCAATTTTATATTTTGAGTTCACTTATATAAATATGTCATTGACATTGTCTTACATATATTTTGAAATATTTTGTAAACAAATTTAAAAACAGGAATTTACTTCTATTTGAAAGTTAAAAGTGTGCACTTGATATTATAAATTAATTGTCAATTCAAGTAATGACCTCCTTTTTTTTCCATTACTTTTACATTCAAACATGTTTAAATTAATGTTTCTATATAAATAGTTAAAATTATTGTTCATGTACCATATACTTACAAAATGTGTCATAACATGAATAAAATATGTCACAATAAAGAAAATGGTTTGAATACTTACACTATGATAACATAATAATATATACTACATACACTACTATGATAAGAAGTCATAAAAAAATAGTACATGGTCTAACATGTCACAACATGATCTATGAATACAAAAAATACATATAATACAGTTAACTATCCTAATACAAAGTGTATCAAAATAAACAATATGTGTCATAAAAACACAATCTAAAGGTGCCAACAAGACCTAATCTATCTAATCTATAGTCTTCTTTATTCTACATGAAGAGGACTTAGATGGATCATCCTATGTAATATGAGCTATCTCATCATGTGAGACACCTCATGAGGTAGATGGATAATCATGTATAACATGAGGTGTCTCATCATGTACATGCTTAATTGAAATGGGTTTCAAAATCTAGCTTGAAAATAAATTAAATATTCACTACATAACAAAAATAATACCACATGAGATGGTGTCCCTTTGTGATGGGAGGAGGTGCACTATGAAAGCTACCAAATGCAGTAGTGGTGAGGTCCTGTAATTTACAATACATACATTTTTAAAATTTGATAAAGAGCATAATCAACTATGTATGTACATAAATCACAATACTAACCCCAAAGGATGATGTAGATGCCTCCTTCTAGCTTAGTCCCATACTCTCAACAACACTCATGGCAACATAATCCTTAAACTATGGATAGATAAACATTGAGTCAAAATTATATATACATGAATTACAAAGTACATAAAATAAAAAGTACATAATTTGTACACTACATTTTTTATACACTATAAAAACATGTATATATATTATACCTAAGTATTAGCCAATATCACAGATGTGTCTAAAGAAATGTTAGCACAATGATCAAAATATGGAGTAAAAAATAAACTATACTGAGACCTATATGTATAAGTATAATCCATCTCCTGTTCGTAAAATCAAAACACATAAAATTATACACATGAGTCAAATTTTTTCAGATTATAAGTTAATAATAATGTAGATACTTAAAAATAGTACAAATTATTTATCTTTAGTCAAAATTTCATACCGTAGGTGTTTAAGGTTGTGCCTCAGTGGTCAATGGATCAGGACCTGTACTGACATCAAACTATGTAGTAGTAGACAATCCCTACAAAATTAGATAAAAAGAACATATGAGCACATGTTATTAAATTCAAGTTTGAATTTACATTTTTATAGTGTAATTCAAAGAGCATACCATATAAGGGATGCCAATGTGTGTAGGTCTCAAAAAAAGACTATACTACCTCTTATGAGGAACAATATCATCCATCCTTTGTTATTTCAAAATCAACATACATTAATATGGTTAATAAAATTACACATATATGTAGAAAGTAAACAATTATGTACTTTATATTTAAATTTTAATTAAAATTTTTACTACTACTCCTAACTATCTCTAGGCTCTCCTTGCATGAGTTCAATAAATGATGACACATCAATATCATCACTACCATCACCATGGGCAGCGTACGTGTCACCATCAAACTCAACACCCTCAGCATAATGGTCATCATGTGCTGCATTAACATCACTTTGGGGCCCTATGCATATATCTCTACAACTAGTACAAATGTGTCCAATTAGACAAATATCTCCCGCCTGCATCCACTACTCTACTAAATTGATTGAAAGGGCATTCAGTGAGGTAAGAGCAGATGTCACTTCTTGATGATGGTGTAGCGCTAGGACAACGAGTGCGGGAAGAGGTATAAGAGGCTGAGGTTGTATGCACTTTCTTATTCTATCACTCAACTTTTCCCTAGGCCTATCCTGAGGCATCCCTCCACCAACCCCCTGAAATGATCTAATATCAAAATATTTGTGTTTCAAACCTAATTAAAACTCGGCCCATAGTTTCTTAAGTATGTACATGGGCACCTCATGAGTAGCATGTGGTGAATGGTCAAATACCATCCACCACCACTCTCAAAAGTGTGTTGATATATGCAGATGCATGTACCATCTAATAGAAATGCAAGGCTTCTTCTTGGAAATCTCCTCACCCATCTTAGGGTTTACAAAATATCTTTTAAAATGTCCTTTAACTATTTTGAGGTTATGGACCTCTCTATATGAGAAGCCATCAGAATAGAAGGCACACATGTTTTTTGTCCATAATCTAAATAAATCTATATCACAATCCAAATGCTGTATAAAGTGAATGATGCCTTGCATGCTATCTGTAAGGCATAGTAGGTGAGGAAGGGGGTGGGCTTTATGGCTGATAGTCTCAATATCTCACATGCGGTTGCTAAGATTATGCCTCATGCTCTCTCTCAGATCCTTTGCGGTAGGTGGTGGAGGAGGACTAGGTCATCATGGAGGTGGGAAGGTTGAGGTGGAGGTGGAGATGGAAGGGGTAGAGGTAGGGCAAGGGGGAGGGGTTGGTGGTGGGTCCATCAAATATAATCTACATATATGTTTCAACAACATAAAAAATCACAAAATTACTATTTAATAAAATCAATCTAAAATATAAATTATATAAATGCATAGATATTTAAAACCATATCAATTAAATAAATAAAGTTAAACACTTAAGTAAACTTTAATGTTAAGGCTAATTGAACATTATACCAAATTTAAACCTAATCATAAAATAATACTAAAAAAAACTATATTAATAAATCAACTTAAATGTGAATTCTAAAAATATCTTATATAAATATGTTTATGATTATGCCATAGCAAATTTGTACAATTAAGGATCAATATTAAAACAATTAGTCCATTGAACATATAAATAAGATTATGATTTGGGTTAGGATTAAACATATTATAATATCACACATAATTAGCCTTTCAGATGGTGACATCTGTATGGAAATGTGTTGGTTGACAAGAATTGAATAAATAACTCTTTAAGTAGACTTAAATAACTCTTTAAGTAGTTATGTTTTAAGTATCTATGTAGATGGTAGATCTTTATTTGTGTTTCTCTATTGTAAGGAGGAACTATAAATATTGTTTTTATGTTAGATATGAACTTCTTTTGTCTAGGCAAGTTGAAGGGAACATGCTTTTGATATTAAGGAAAAGGATGTGAAAGTGCCCAATAGTTTAACCATTGTTTTGTTAGATTATGATCTAGATCCTACATGGAATTAGTTTATGAAATATTCTAGTGATTTTATTATTATTAATATTTTACATCATGCTAGAGTAGTTACATTTCTATTATATTTAGTTTTTAAAGTTTTGTTGAAAACAATATTATAGTTATATGTTTCTGTCTTAGACCCCTAACTGACCTTATAGAAAGGGAAAATATATTTTGGTACTCCTATTTATGCATTTATTTGGGCTACTAATAATCTAGTTCATATATTTGAAGTGGTTCCTATAAAAATATAGTCAGTTCTCCATCTAAGAATGTGAAAAAAATAGATAAAGACAATGACTGATGGTCTATCTACCATCTTAAATTGGCTCCATTGATGTATTGGATAAAAGATAATATTAAGATCCTCTTCCATCTTTAAGCACTCCATTAGGCACTTAGTGGACTTCATAGTTGTTTCTTGGAATAGGCCCATGATTTTGAGATTGAATTAGCTTTCTTAGTACTCCTTATTTGACTCTTATGTGATGATATTGTGCCCACAACTATCCTTTTTGAATAATATATTTTTCATTATATATAAAAGAAAAGATATATTTATATCTAAAAAAAATATTATCTAGGCCTACAATAAGTATGTTGAAAGAAATCATTTACCCATTCACTAAAGTGATAGGGGGTCCAAATGATTTTTATATTCTTGAAAATATAAAAATGAAAATAGTAGAGAAAGAAACCATCTTTAATAAATTGAAATTGAATTGATCCTTATTAGCACTATGGTTTTCATCATTGATAAATGCTAAAAGTTCATTCTATTCAAAGGAGGACCATATTGGATAATTTATTACTATTGTAGACTTGGCGAGAATTGATAAGATTTGGAATCATTGTACTTTAGATTCAATTTGTATTTATTAAGCATTACATAATCATCACTATAGTTTAATGCTATGGAAATTAATGGTCCAATGTGTTCTTTAGAGGATCAGTGATAGGCTTGCAAGGAAACTAAGACCATTCAAACATTACAATCAATTGATTACCTCTACTAACTTTGAGCTTAGTGTAGATAAAATAGGAGACAGAGATATAAATAAATTCCTTTTGACACAATGTACAAAGGCTCTCTCAACCATCTAAAATTTACAAACATCAACACTATCAAGTTTTATGTATACTTATTTTGTCACACTGGGGGATTGTATTCTCGTTATGGATTATATGTTCATCTCAGGATCAAACAAAGTTTAGTATTTTTACCTTTGTTGGCTCAAAATCTTAGTAATGAATGGGTTAAAAAGGTTATAAAAGAATAGGATATACAAACTCATAGCTAAAGTTGTAACGAATGTAGACTTCATCACAAGTTGAATGAGTAATGGACAATTATAAAATATAGTTAATTTTATAGTTTGATAGAGGAATTTTATAGTTCGTATAGTTTTAGTGTCTCAAAATATCAATGTACCTAGGTCTAGTATTTAACTTAAGACAATTATATACAATCACTATTAAAGAACTACATTAATAGATGAATATTTATACAAAATCCATTTTATTATTTAGAACTAATTATTAATAACATATATTCTCAAAATAATATTATTCATACTATCCATAATATTTCTTCAACCCAATTTAAAATCATTAAATATAGTTTTCAAACATAGGATTACGATTACTTTCCATTATTGACCTACTGTTATGGTTACCTGGCTAGGGATCAAGTGTTAGGTTTAAGATTTGAAGTTATAATTAGAATTAGGGTTTAACATTTACGACTAAATTTATTAATGATTAGGGTTAGGTTGAGAATTAAGTTTATCAATTTTAATTATATAATTTGGTTAAAATTTTAATCATTGTTAGGGTTAGGTTTATAATTGTGGTGAGAGTGAGATTTTACATCAAGGTTAATACTATGTTTTCACTTAGTGTGTAGTTTTATTAAAAAAGATATGGTTTTAAGGTAAGGGAGCAGATTATTTAATGCCCAGCCAAGGGATCCAAAGAACTAACCTAAAGTTTTACTAAGTAAGCAATAACATGTACAATAATACATAAAAAACATAAGAGATTACATTCCTTAAGGATCCCAAGATGTTCAGTCACATTTCATTTTTAAAAAATTATACTAGAAGTAAAATAAATAACATATCCACATGAAAGAATAACTACAAGTTCAATCCATTTAAATAATATACATTTGTTCTGAATGCCACTTGGCATTAATTCAAAATGCACAATCATCCACTATACATGTCATAGGGTATGAAAGGCTGAAAGAATATACATTTATAAAATAGTTTACATCATGCCTTCTAATCCATGAAACAAAGCACAATAGAATCAGTAAAATCATTAAATACTTGGTTTTGTGTTTGGATCCCTTGGTGGGGCGTTACACGTTAAATACATAGTTTTATGTTTAGGGTTTAGATTAAATTATTGTACAGTTATGGTTAGGTTTAGGTTAGTAATATAGTTAGTTTTACTTTCTTTGTTATATGGTTTACAAAGTAATCTACAATTAATTACTATTTATTTGAAATAAATATAAAATATTGAATGCAATTACATGTTTAAACAATCTAATTTACATCTATCTAATCATTCAATATTGTAATTTGTATTAAATACATTGAAACATTTAAAATATTAATTTTTAAATGAACATTCGCGAAACTATTATTTAAATTAATAGATACAATAATCTAAAGATAATATTATTAACAATGGGAATTTACAATTTTACATATTAAAAATGAAGAAAAATTAATAAATTGACGAAATTATAAAGCGTAAAACTAAAAAAAATAAAATAAAATAGTACAAAACAAAATAAAATACCTGGTACACCAAAAAATAGCAATAGGGGGGTCAATCGAAGTCCAAAATGGGCTCCAATATCAGTCCTAACATCAAGCTAACATTTTTTAAATAGTTAATGAGCAAGAAAGCAACCAAAAATTGGGATTTGTAGTTTCTCGCAATTGTGTACCCGATTTTGAACATATCGGGTACTTGATTTTAAAAAGGTTCAGGCACCTGATCCATGTTGAACAAATCGGGTACCCAATTTTTTGGACATGGATTGGGTACCCAATTTCTAAACAAATCGAGTACCCATTTTTGAAAGGTCTCATTTCGTAGAATTGACATCTGTGAAATTGTGACCCAACTTTGTGCTCTTACCGAGATAATTTTTTCTATCCCAAAAAGTGAGTTTGGTAGACTATTGGACTTAGGGTTTGAAGAACAAAACCCAACCCACATTGAACTAGAAAAATTGTTAGAAACATATGACAAGTTTGGTTAAGATAAAAAATAATATTATTTCAAAAGGCTAGTAGATGCATTCAATGTGCCTCCTGATCATAAAAATCCTTACAAATTGGATTTTTTTCGCACTGGGTTTAGAATACTGTATCTCTACTATCAATGTGTTAAGGTTTGGAAAGAAGCGAGAAAATGGGTGCCATCATTTTGTAAATTATTTTCAATATTTATTGTTTAAAACACCCTGTAAGGTATAATTATATTGGGCACATTGTATATCACATGAATGAACAATTATTAATGATTAAAAGAGGGTTAGATGGGCACTATCACAAAAGACATTTAGATATACGGCCTACTTCTGCTATCTTCTGTTATCAAAAAATTATCAAATTTTGAAACAAACATGCTTCAACTTAAGTTTGATAAACCAATATTTGAATGGACATCTATGATTAGGATGGTTGATCCCAAAGGGAACTGCAACCATTTTGTAGATTTCTTTTTGACACCACTTTATCATAAAATTATAGGCACTTTAATGCCTATATTTCCTATGTCTTGTAAATGATTAATTCAATTGGGAAGTCAAATTCAATTGGCCAACTGCTACTTTATTTAATACTACACTGTATTAAGATTTTATAGGCTAGTTACATAACCCTACAAACTTCCAATACGTGTGATAGAGAGGGTACATTGGAATATGTATGGTAGATGGAAATCATGGATGTACCATTTCATGGTCAGCAAAAGAAAATCATTTTTCCTTCCTTTCCTATAAGATGTGGAGGGTTCACCTTTGACAAGAATTTCTTTCAATTTTTAAATTTGATGTTTCCAAGCACTGGCAATATGATCCACTAAACATAATTGGTACAAAATGGGAACTCCTCAAGAAAATGTCAACATGAGAGTGTTTCATTGATTAAAATATTTAATAGTATGGACCCATAGGAAGAGGTCAAAATGGAGATTGAGAAATGCTCTAGTGAAAAAATATTCAATATAGGAATTGTCAGCACAAATTAAAGAATTGCATAGATAGAAAGAAATGGTGCAACCTGTGACATCCTATAATTTCTACTAGAAAGTAGATCATCCAAGTAAAAAACATCTTCCAGATGCCATAAATAAAGGTGGTGTAGCTTCACAGTTGTGTCGATAAAAAATTAATGTGTTTTGGGAGATGAGGAAGAATCTCGATGAACCTATGACCTCTACAAATTTTGAAGACTTGGTTGAGGATGAAATATTTATAAAATTATGCAATAATGAGCATCCAAATGTAGAAATAGCTAAACATGATGCAGATGAAAAAGGAAATGAGTATGAGGTTTTAAGGATCCTTCATCCATAGCCATAGGCACTGCCACTAGTTCCACTGAATCCACTGCGCCAGTTACTGCTAGTAACTTACTACATTTTATTCAATTAGACAATATATTGTACTTAATTAGTAGATAATGGAAAAATATGGTATTAGGGAAAAGATGATATAAAAATTTCTTATTCAAGTGATGGTGGCCTAGGCATAATAGGTCATGGAAATTTGTATCCACTCCCAATACTAGAGGTACTAAAACTTGCTCATAAACCAATCATTGGAGATGATTCAGATGACCCATCAAGTTCTTCAAAAAAGGTGAATCCAAGCCATTATTCATCAAAGATAGATTTATAACCTCCCAAGTTTTTTCATCTTTAAAAGGTCTGATGTGAATAAAATTTGACCAGATCATTACAGTTGAAGGTCATTGTGTAGAGAAGCAAAAGGTTTGTGATGCTCATACTAATAAAATGTCATTTTCAATGCCCTCATTACAAAACCTTCAAAAAAAAAAAAAATTCTAGTTGTTAGTGGTAGTGGGGTAGGATTAGGAAGTAGTGATTCTGTTGGTAATCCTCAAAATGCATTTATTACAACCTCAAGCATTGGTAGAGAAAAGTACAACATTGCAAGTTCTCTTTATGCTTTCAAGCATCGTCTTGTATCAACATACCCAAATTTTGAATTCAATAATTATATAACAAATCTTCAAGAAACCAAAAAATCAAATAGAAAAAATAATAAGGTGTTCAAGAAGGATGTACTTGAGGTGGCTCATTCTCAAGAACCTACATCGATTAGGATACTTGAAAAATATAACACTAATAAAGGATGATGGAGTTTATTTTTATTTCTTCCCCATAGCTAGATAATAATCCAGTAGGGAGTGAGATAAATCCATCAAATTTTCATGTTAGTGCACTATCTATGGATTTATCCAATGTACAAAATGTGGACAAAGTTAATGTAGCAAAAAAGACCAACTTTGTGGTCTATAGTTAATTGTTCAAGGTAGAGAGAGAGAGAGAGAGGGGGGGGGGGGTGTGGGTTGGAGAAGGAAATTGAAAAGTTAAAAGGACACTTGGAAAATGAAATGCAAAGGAGAAAGTAGCAGATAATAGGTGCAAAGAAATAGAGAAAAGGACTACAAGTGCTTCCTCTCAAGGACCAAGTGGATAGACATAACCAAAAAATATGGAGGCAATAATAAAAATTCTAAAGGGATAATTGGAAGAAAGAAATAAAAAGCTATCTAATGTAAATGTAGAGAGAGAAGAAAAATTGAAGATGTTGAAGGAACAATTGGAACAAAGCAATAAGAAAATCAGTGATACTCTGAACCACGTTAATATAGAAGCTGATGTAAATTTCAAGGAAGTCAAGGACAAATTAAAAGAATCAAATAAATAACTTGAGGATGAAAGAGCATTTGCAGTAGATATTTTCAAAAATTTAGAGTCTAGTGGACATACAACCAGTAGCATAAATAAGGAATTGGATGATAAGAGTGGAAAAGAAAAATAGTGGGAAAAGAAAGTAGAGGAATTAAAGAAAAAAAGTGAAAATTAGTTGTCACAAATGTTGCAAGAGGTATAGAAGGCTAAAAAATTTGTTGGTGTAAATAAGCATTTACTATTCGCACTTTACTTAAGTTTACTTAGGTTAATGCATTATTTAATTATTTATTAGTTAGTTAGTTAGGAGTATGCGTACTCTTGTGAGTTGTCATGTTGACAACACAGGACTTCACACCTCTTTTTATGCATGTGGTGTCTACAACACGAGAGTTAGCACACTAATTAAGCACATGGTGTTGTAGATGCTAAAAAATGGTTTGCATCTACGATTTCATCACTTCTTTATACTAATTTGTCCCATTTTCTCATTCTACTATCTCTGATCTTTTGGCCAAATTGACCATATTTCATCATTTGTATACCCTTTCACATCATATCAAATCAACTCGAAATCATATCAAATCAACTCAAAACCATATCAAATCAACTTGATATCACCTCAAATCAACTCGTAATCACTCAAAATTGGTCCTAATCAACCCAAAACATATCAAACATCCCAAATCAATCATCATTTATCCGCTCCTAGGCATTTCTGTGGCTTTCAGTGCCTTGGAAACCTATCAACTTATCAATCTTATCAATCTGACCTTAGTACTATCATGGCTCTCAGTACTAGGTCAAAATATCATTCATGTCATTCAATCTTTGACGTTGTTGAGGCTTTCAATGTCAGATCATGGCATCATCAACCATTTTAGTAATATTGACAGTGTCTGTCAGTGTTATTATGATCAAACCTTATCAATCAATTTCAATCCTGTAGCATTTACAATGTCGGTTAAATGTTACATATCAACCAATTCAGGTCATGTGTCCTTGGCATGTTATCAACTTCAATCAATCAATTTGACCATGGCTTTGGTCTACTTTCCATCATCTTATTCGATATCCATCATCGTCACATTTTCATCAAAGGATACGGTCCAATTCATTTAATCAATTTGGCCAATCATTTACTAATTTTCTCTATATGATTAAATAACCCATAATTTAATCCTATTCTTTCTAATTATCCTTCCTAATTATCATCCTCAATTAATTAATTTTATTAATTAATTGGTTTATCATCTGCAAACCATGGAAATTCTTAATTTCCCAAGTTCCATTTTCCATCATTAATTCCATTTTCTACTAATTCTTATTTTGTGGAATAAAAGGATTTTTAATTCAAATATTCCATAAAATATTTCATCATCATGACACTTGGATGTGACACCTCGTGGATTCTCCTTTGACACTTGGCTAAGATTTGTCATAATCAAATATTCTTATCTCTTATGCATGTCCCTATTTGGCTTATTCATCATGGATTCTTGGCTTTAAGTGGGTTGAGGAATCTTATGACGCGTCATAGATTCTCTTCCAAATTTGAATCTCGTGTGTCATAGAATCTTACTTTTGGCATATTCTATCATATGTGTCATAAGAATTATTATTACCTCTTACACATGTCCCTATTTGGCTTATTCATCATAGATTCTTGGCTTTAAGTGGGTTGAGGAATCTTATCACGCGTCATAGATTCTCTTCCACATTTAGCCAAATTTGACTCTCATGTGTCATAGAATCTTACTTTTGGCATATTCTGTCATATGCGTCAAAGGAATCTCTTGCCACATCGCATATCTATGGGTGACAAATCCAATGCTCTCATCCTCCATGTCAATTATAAATTGGACACTCTTCCTCTCATTTTTGGTCCTTGAGTCTCTTGAATCCTAGAATGCTGAAGTCTTGAGTCTCTAATTTGCATTTTGCATTCTCTCTCTCACATAAAATCACACTTCAAGTATTCTCATGGCATTATCACTATCATAGGCTTTTGCTTCAATCTTGTGTGCACTATAAGCAACTTTGGATCTACAATCATTTGGAGAAGAAAGAAGGACATGAGAGCTACAAACGAAAAAGGGAGTTTTTGATTATGTTTGCTTTCTTTTGTTTAGTTTGGCTTTCATGGTAGACTAGTGGGTTCTAACACATGATTATTGAGTTTTGTGATTTTCTCATAGTGTGTTATGCATTTAACCCATTTTTTCTAGTTCTACAGGTGTCTACAACATCTCTACTTGAGATACACCTTGTCACACTTATCCTCTCATCTAAAATGAAGGATAAGACATGTGCTTGGTTTTCATGCTTATCTTATCTCCTAGCACCTTCTAGAGACATTCTAGATGCATCTTTGAGGCCTTTATATATAGACACTCCTAGTGTGTATGAACATAGAACATTGAATAGTAATAAATCAATTGTGGATATTGTTATTTTGATCATACCTTTTTGGTCTACTATTGTGCTTATGCTTTAGTTCCTTGATCTTAGGAGAATTTTCCATAAGGAAAATTCTTACATGGTATTAGAGCTTGGGGAGTCTCTCTTCACATATTCATTTGAGACCATCTTGTTGCTTTAGCACCTTGCCCCAGATCTAGAGTATCACAGTCATTGGGAGCATCTAGAGCCAAAGTGGACCTCACCATTGCATCCAAAATTTCAATTCGGTGATGTTTAACTATAAATTCACCCACCCTAGGCAATAATCAAATTTGTGGACATTTTTTTTGCAAACTAGCACTTGAAGGCCCGATTTACAATTCTAGTATGATCATTCTTTAGATCTATGAATTTCAATTTTAGAGTGACATATAACTCATTTCTAGTAGTAGCTTTGCAAATATTGGCCAAGTCCACAAAGCCAATGACCGCATTGTCCAGCACTGGTGACCAACTTACCAATCCCATAGACTTTGTTTGTTATAAACTTCCTAGCTTTTTCTTTTATACATAATGCTAGGCCTTCCCCCCATGCATGTGGGACTAAAGTCCCAAGCACCAATGGCCACTAAACCTCCACCAATATATTTTTTCAATTCTTTGGTTGGCATTCCTCCTCACACTTCATGCCAACTCCAGCATTCAATTTTATTTTTGTAATGACAACTTTTTTTGGAGTATTAGTCGCATGGAGATTCTAGCCTACAGATCTATTTCTGACAATGCATTGTTTCTTTGGCATTTCTTGTTTCACCAGCTCTAGCTTTTAGAATTCTCTATCATCGATATAGGCCCATTCACTATCAAGATCACTAGTCAGAAAAGATATCCCGTAGCACAGATGACCTCCACATGGACCTGCCAAGTTTTCCATGTGGATGACTATTCAACCAAATACACATAGGTCTAGACCCTACATGTTAGCCTCTCACTCATCAGACCATACTAGCCATACACTTTCCACATGGACTATACCTTTACGATGTCGAACTGACTATACTAGTCCATATTGCATGATCGTGCCTTGTCATCAGGAGGGCTATTTTTTGCTGACACTAGCTTTTCATCACATTAAAATTGACAATTGTCTGACCATCATTTTTAGGCACTTTTGAAGTGCTAGGACGAGCATTTGACCTTCAAATTTAACCTCACAATTTCTTGCCTAGACCCATTTCCAGATTTAGTTTTAGTTTGCTAGTCTGACTTTGGGAGGCCATAACTTAGTCATCTAGACTCGAAATCAAGTGTGATTTTTTTAAATTTTTGGTAGAATTTCTTGAACTTTTTAGTGATGGTATTCTTGTCTAGTTTTGTGATGATTGTACCTATCCAATCCTACATTTTACAACTTGAAATGCTCTGTATGGGCTCATCTAGACTCGAAAATAAGTTTCTTTTTTTTGAAAGTGCATAATTTTTTGTCTACTTTCCAGATCTGCAATTAGGTTATAGGGTTGTGTGGACAAAAAATCACTTTTAAAATTAGGGCCTTTTCTACATTGTATTGCTTTGATTACTTTTTAGAATTTTTGTACATCCAAGGTATAGTGCTTAGTGAAAGATTTAGGCCTCAAAAGGTAGTTGTCACTTGCAAAATTAGAAGTCCACCTTGTACATTTTGACAAGTGGCCCATTGTATATTCATTACTTATAAAGCATTGAATCATACATTGGGGGGAGAGGGGGTGGGGGGGGGGGGGTGGGGTTGATTGATTTTTTTTGCATTTTGGGGGGTACATTTTTTAGTACATCATGGATGAGGAAGATTTAATTACATTGAAACTAGAAAACTATTAGTAATCGAGTCAATTGGTTCTCACTTATCTTAGTCAGCATAATGCATTTCCATATGCAAGAGGACTTACCTACAATGAAGACACAAGTTCCATCATTTGTCATACCCTCTTTCGCTATATGGATATGGAGGTTATGGATTCCCTTGATTACATGAAGTCAAATGATTTATATAATATTTGGATCTATCTTTGGGAGCTTTATGGAGATCCACATTCCTCCATTTCCTAAATATCTTTTACCTCCACTTGTAAGTGCATCCTTTCTAGATGAGATCACACCTCTAGACACTCCTATTGCTCCTACTAATCTTTTTCTAGCCATAGCTGCTTAAGATTTAGTGCAGTAGGAATCTACATGTCTTCCTACTTCAGCTTCATGGGATGCCTTCCTTTCAGACATTGCAGGTTTGTTCATAGAGTCATACATTGATGATGTGGGAGACATCATCAATGATATTTGTCTTCTCTTTGTTGAGGTAAATACTACATACATTTCCACAGTGATCAATTCATGTACTTCAACACAACAAGGTACACTTTGTATTCCAGCTCCAACATCTGCACATGACTACTTGATAGACATTGAAGGTTTGTTTGTGGAGTCTCACATAGCAGATTTGGGAGACACTCTTGATGATCTATACCTTTTCTTTGATGAATTAAATTCTTCTCTAGTTGTTGTGAGGGCTCACTTTGACCCTCCTATCCATTTTCTACATGATCAATCTTCACAAGTTGATATGATTGTGGATACTTATGAACAATAGTTGTAGGAAATCTCTTTATCATTTGACGAGATAGTTAGTTCTTTGGGACAAGTTCTCCATCCATCCTTGCTAGACCTGCACTTCTTCTCAATAGTATTGGAAGGAGTGACCATCAATATTGACATAGGCACAGTTGAGAAGGCTTCAGAGACACCTTTCATCATTAAGATTCTTTTTACACATAGGGGAAGCATCTCACCTGTACCTCTACCATTGTTTCTTCCAAATGGGAGGAACATTATTCAATGCTCATGGATCAACTTCAACATTGGAGTAGCTCTCACTAATCAACACACTACCTTTAATGGGGGGGGGGGATTACCTTGTCTCCTTCTTCTTCTCTTTTATGTGGGAACTTTTTCCTCTTATTTGGTTTTGTCCTTCTCATATTTCTCTTTTGTATATACTTGATGTATGTCATAAAGGTGGGGGGGGGTCTTGAGTACTCCATGCATCCATGCATTATGTTTTTTCATCTCTCTTTTTGGAGGAGGGTTTTTCCCATGAGGTTTTCCCTCTTTGTCCACTTTATGAGAGATTCCATTTCATTATGTACATGGGTACCTAACATGGCCTAGTAGTTGTGACCTATTATGCATTTCATCCTAGTTTTTGTGAGCTTAAGTACATTCCCCTAAGTTTCCCTTAAGGGGTGTGTTGGTGTAAATAAGTATTTACTATTTACACTTTACTTAATTTTACTTAGGCTAATGCATTATTTAATTATTTATTAGCTAGTCACCTAGGAGTATGCATACTCTTGTGAGTTGTCATGTTGACAACAAGGGAGTTAGAACACTAATTAAGCACATGGTGTCTACAACATCTCCACTTGAGATACACCTTGCCATACTTATCATCTCATCTACAATGAAGGATAAGATGTGTGCTTAGTTGTCATGCTTATCTTATCTCCTAGCACATTCTAAATACATTCTATATGCATCTTTGAGGCCTTTATATATAGGCACTCTTAGTGTGTATGAACATAGAACATTTAATAGAAATAAATCAATTGTGGATATTGTTATTTTGGTCATACCTTGTTTGTCTACTATTGTGCTTGTGCTTGAGTTTCTTGATCTTGGGTGATTTTTCCCTAAAAAAAATTCTTACAAAAAAAATCAAAACCTTCAAAAATAACTTGTTTGACTCAAATGAAAAAATTAAAAACTGAAGTCAAGGTAATTAAAGAAAATTTTTTTTAGGAAATTATGGATAATATTGATAGGTTGTGTGATTAGTTTGAATTGCATTAAATTTTTTGAACTATTTGTAGTTTTATCAAAGAGGAGATTGAGAATAACAATGACCTTTTAAATCTCAAGAAGGCTACAAGACAAATTATACACATAATCAACACAGATAGTGATAGGTATTTAGCTAACCAAGGAGTTCATGACCATGTTAGTGCATCAATAAAGTCATCAACTATCATTCAAAAATGCCAAAGGGAAGGAGAGGAATATTTGAACTCAATTATGGAAAGTGCAAATTGAATTCATTGAATTCCACTTATTATCATGTGTTAAAAAAGTAATGAGAATGAATATGAATTTTATCATATGAATTGTTAGATTTCCATAAAAATAATCAAGAATCATACCATAACAATGTATCAAATGAGCATAATAATGAAAATTAAAAAAAATAGTAATGGTAAAATTTGAATGAATCTTGATTCATGAATCATGGAATCATTAAACATAAATTGTACTTGTTTGTTTGACATTAGACAATTGAAAAACGATACAAATTATTATGCATGATAGATGAATCATGATTAGAATCAGAGAATATTGTCCATAATCTAGAATTTACAGTGTAATAATTACTAATAAGTAATGAATTCATAATTGATACATCATACAATAATTTTTAAACTTTCCACATCATCTCATCATCTAAATCTTTGGATTCATAACCATCAAGTTCAAACAATCCATCATGCTCAAAGTTTTCTCTGTTAGCATGAATGTTGATGCTATTGGGGAGCATAAAAAAATATTGATATGATGTATTCATGACTGTGTTTTTCATTGATGAAAACATAGTAATAATTTTGTAAAGATTGAAAAAGAAGTATATTGTGATATTTGTATTAATAAAAATATAATATACAAGTTTCTTATCTGTTAATGCGTAGTTTCCAGTCCATACTGCAATATGTCTTTGTTACAAGGGTAAGTGCACAAAACTTGAATTTATACTTTTTAGAGGATATGATTCTCCTATAGAGAATCATATGGAAATAGTTTTGGAATTTACAAGTAGGAAGTATACTTCTGAGCGGTTGGGGGGTGAATCATAAGTACCAAACATTAAGCTATAAAACTTTTAACTAAAGTCATTACATGAATGTAACATTTATAATTAACATGAAAGTAAAGGCATTCATGAAAATAGATAACACAATATTTGATCACCCAAAAACCCTCCAAAATAAGAAGGTAAAACTGGGGTGGGGATGACACCCACAACTTATCACTATAGCAATATGTAACTTGTCAAGGTTATAAAGTTTGACCATCAACAATGGTCTACCTTATTAAAGGCTCAAACATCTTATTAAAAGTGCACCTTTCTAAAGGATTTACAAAACATTCACTTGAAATGTTACCTTGTTAAAGGATTTACAAAATGGTTGTTAAACCAACCTATCTTCATGGGATTTAAATTCTCCTAATACAATAGCTAGAAAGTATAGTAGAATGTGTTGACCCAATCACTTACAATCTTCAATTGCTGATTTCAGATCGATGTTCAATTCATTTTGATTTGATCCTCTTTAATTTGATATGATTCTGTATGAAGTGCTAATACTCTATTCTATTGTTAACTAATCTGGAAATTCCCCTATTTTACTAAGTCACCTTACCCTTCTGTTCTTCGCTCTCTTTCAGTCTATAATTACTCTTCTTTCTCTATTCTCTTCTTGCATACTCTCTCATACATTTCTAAATTATGGGGTTTTGACCTCCTTAAAAAGGTTTCATGAATTAGGGTTAGGTATGAATCTATGATTGAGATTCATCGATATTTCCCACTCAAATCTTTTCATTTTTCTGATTGGTTGCATGCTGATTGTATATGGAATAAAATAGATTTGATCTTATCTTTTAATCCTTCAAGATTTATCATATATCAGCTCAAAAATGATTTACATCTTAGTTTGTGAGGGCACAAACTCTTATGCCAATTTTGTTTTACTCAACACTTACTGATTACTAATGCACAACACATAGAAATTTTGTCTTGCTTGGCACCTATAGTTTACTCAACACATATATTGGCTCAGCATCTATTAGTCACTTGGTAGTCAAAAATTGCTCGACACTATCTATCTACTTATCATCTAAATGACTTAGCACTTGATGAATTTTTGGCTCAACACATATTGTGACTCGACATCTATATTATACTCAATATCAACTTAGAAAATTTCTTAAATGTGTTGACTCTCAATTGTAAAAACTAGTCTGAGATCAACAATCTCCCGCTTTGACATGAGTGTGAAAAACACTTAACTAAACATGATGAATCTAATCTTTTTGAGTATAATATACATTCTATTCAACATATATACAAAACTTCAAAATTTTGTGAAGGACTTTATACCTCAAAATTTTTGTAACTCCCCTTGAGTTGATGTGCCTTTTTTGTATCCAAAACTTCTCATGTAGGATTTGTCTCATGCTGATCTTGCCTTATCATTCTGCTTTGTTCTAATTCCCCCGTTCACATATCTTCCCTTGTAGTTATAGTTTCCTTTTGGCTTTTCTATTTCTCCTGCTCAAAATTTATCTACCCTTTTTTGACACTTATGTCAAAGGGTTCTCTACATTAACTGAATATTTTTCCAAAAAGGATATGTTTACCTTCATTACTATCCTCAAAGAAACATCCCAATTTTGTAATGCCACTTCTAGTGATTTAATCTGGATGGCTGACTCTACTATAAGGTGAACTAGGCCATCTAATGTGGAAAGATTAGGATATTTCTTCAACACATTTTCTACATATGCTAGTTCATTTTGCAAAATTTCCATGTATGGGGTTATGGAAGATTGCATCTAGACTAACTTGACCTTGATGTTTGCCTCATCTATTGTTAATACAACTAATTCCTTCTAAGTGTGAAGTGTAGTGTGAAAATGCTTCTCACTTTGACTTGGATCTCTTGGTTGTTTCATAGTAGATAACTTCAAGTCTCTTTCCAAGCTCATAATCCTTTGGCTAGTTTCTTGTGCGAAGATGGAAGGATCACATAGCTTTGTCTACAATGAGAAAATATTCTCAAGTACTTCATTCACTTTTTCAATTTTCTTAGCTAGTTCAACTTGTAAAAGTGCAATTTAATTTGAGATTTTCTCATTTACCTTTGCCCAAAATTTCCTTTCTGACCATTCTACTAGTTTGGAATTTGTACCAAGGTCTTCATTATGTACCTAGTCTACTATATTTGAAAGTTGTTCCACAATTAGCCTTGTTTCGTCAAGTGTTTACAAGCTAAAGGTATCTAGAAAGATGTCCTTGATTTCATGTAAAGCTTGCCTTTGCTTGTACTAATTTCTGAGTATCTCTTACTTCTTTCTCCTTTCTATGCCTCTTGCACTTCATCAAGATTTGATCAATATTCATAGTTTCATAGCCATACTTGGGGATGACTATGTCCTCATCTAATCCAGGGTCTCCATAGTGAAGTACCCTTGCTACTCTTGTTGAGCTTGAGCCTAGTGTAGATATTTGCAATGGCATCGCAACAATGCTTGATTTCTAAAGCATTGTTGGAGTCCCTGTTGTAGGAAAATTTACCAATGTTTTTATTGCCTCTTGCTCCTTCTCCTTAGGATTTTCCTTGTCCTCTTAAGATATTTCCTTATCAATTACTATGATCTATGGGGTTGCACCTTGCACTTGTGCTATAGAGATAGATGTAGCTATCTGTCCTATTTTCCCCCTTGTAGTCTCTTTCTCCTCTATACTTTGTCTCTTTTGTTCAATCATCAAGACTTGAACTATGGAGTAAACCTTTGTAGATGTATCTATTGTTATTTGCACTATTGGTTGTCCACTTATGGCTATAAGGATGTGAGGAGATGGTTTTTGTGGATTCACCTTATCCCTTATTATATCTACTATAGCCTTTTGTAGTTCTTCCACACTAACCAAAACTAGATTTGTACACAATTGTGCTTGCAATGTAGTTTGGTCAAGAATCTTTTTAAGATCCTCTGCAGTCAATGGATTGATGTTCTCGCTAGATTTTTTTAGGGAAATCCTTTATAGTTATTGTATTTGCAAGTGTGGCGGTATCATGTGGAGGGCTTAAGGGTGGTAGTTGTGTGTCTCACACGCTTTGTTCTTGTTGCCACTCCTCAACAGTTGCCACTTTATCTATCCTTTGTTGTGTCTCCTCCACTATGTTTTCCCTTGACTCTTTCTCTACTTCCTCCTCCTTTTCATTCTCTTCTTCCTCTTCATTGTTTTTATCTTCAAGGGGATCCTCTTCTCCTAGTTTCACTATTGTCAATCCATATATCAACTTCCATACAAGGATTATTTTAGTGGCGATTAGTTGCCAATTGGTGAATATATCCTGATCGGGCTATATAAATTGGCAAAAAAAAACATCGTATACTAGTTCACTGGTTGGCCTATATTTAATAAAATACTCATATAGTGGTCAGAATGTTTGCCACTATTATTACATAATTTCAGTTTGGTAGTTAGGTTCTTCGCCCATATTTCTCTTTAATGTTTACTCTTATTCGCCACAGAATTAATTGAGTGTCTCTTTCGACGATCATCATTTGCCAAATTCCCATTTTCTTATGTGAAATTTTTATTTGTCCTAGGACCCAATTCACCATGCATCACACACAATGGGGTCCCAAATACGCACCCTATTCATCCACTCGATTACTTGAAATTATGCAGGGTTCACCAAATATTAGTTCTTATCATATGTAACGGTCGACCCATTTGCCAAAATGAAAATAGTTCATTTGTAGTTGCCTATTTAAGATATATGAGTTTCATTATTGAAACATGCTGAAAGAAGGAGCCTTCTTCATAGTATTTCAATAAGTAGAGAACCAGAACGACTACGACTACAAGTCCATAGTATTTTATTGCAGCCTTAATTTGATGGAGATGTCATAGTCAAATTTAAATAGGAAGAGGAGTAGGACTAATGAAGGTGGAGATGTCCAAGAGAGGACAAAAAAATGCCAAAATATATCTTCATACTTTGGCAAGGGTAGACGCAATGGTGTTGGTCAAAGTTAGGAAGGTACATCACTAGAGGAGCCTGTACAATCTCAACCTACAGAGGAGTCCATTCAACAAATTGGGGATCCTAATAAATCTAGGGATGGAGTTGTAGAACCTAATATCTCTAATGAAGATGACCTTGAAGAAGAATATCCAATAAATAAGCAGTACCAGGATGAATTAATCAACTTTAGTGATGATGATGGTGCAATTAATAGTAACAGTAAAGGGAGAGGAAAATCAAAAGAAAAAACTGATTGTCACTGGGAGATGGCTAGGAGATTTAAATTTGATTGGGCAGCAAAGTATCCATTCATTGAGCCCATGGACAATCCGATTGTAGGTGAGCCACCAGTAGAATGCAGATGTGCGATTTGTAGTTGGAAGTATAAAAAGGAAAAGCAGTTGCAGCTTAAACTAGACACCATAGAGAAACATGTTGGTAAGATTTATGAAACCTCAATTGTAGATGGTAAGGAAATAAAAGTGGTAAGATATAAAACAAAGGAGAAATGTCAACATAAAAGGAATGCTGAAGAATATTATATGTTTCAAAAATTTGAGACAAAGCCTAGTGAAGTTCAAGGTTTTATTAATGCTATTTTGGCAAAAGCAAGTGAAGTAGAAGAACGTGGAAAAGCTATTCAATTAAGTAATCTTTTCTATATTTTGAGTAGAGGGTGTCCAATGAAAGACTATCCAGAAATGAGTGGTTTTTTACACTTTCTGAAAGTTCCTAACTGTCCTGTCAGTCATTGGTCGATAAATAGTGGATGGGAATGGGCAAGTTGTATTGTGTAGGTTGAAATAGAGGATGTACAAAGAAAAATAAAAGAGTAAACCTTTATTGCATTGTCCTTAGACAAAGTTACGGCAATAGATAATATGTCGTAGGTATGCATGCATGTTTATATTGTACAGAATAATGTCCGCTAACCACATCTACTATTTGTTGATAAATTGAGAGACAATGCGATAGAAATTTTTTTTATTTTAGTTAGTAAAGAGAAATTTAATTGAATATGGAGCTATGGATGTATTGACAATAGCGAGTAAGTGGGTCTGTGTTGGAGCGGATGGAGCTTCAGTAATGCAAGGTCAAAGGAATGGTCTTTGCACAAATATGTAGGCTTCTTGTTCACCATATTTTGTTGGCATTCACTGTATGGGCCATAGGATGAATCTTGCTTTTAGAGTTGTGAAGAAGTTTCCTTTAGTAAACAAGGTTGAAGATTTAGTAAGAGAGTTGTAAGCATATTTTTGTCAAAGTCCCAAGCATTTTAGGGAATTTTAGCACTTTTCTAATGGAATTACTGATGGAAACAAGATTCTAAAAGATGTTGATACTAGATGGATCTCTTTGGATGGACCAGTGGATCGAGTATTTTTTGAATATCAATCTTTGATTGGACTGATGTACAAAAATTGGGACAATGCAGAAAATCAAAGATGTGGCGACCTGCTTCGGAGGTTAAGCAATATAGAGACACTTTTGACTTTGGTCTCTCTTCTTCCCATGCTATAATAAATGAGGTTGATTATGAAAAAATCCCAACAAAGAGCTATGTATATTGCAGAATATGCTCAATTGTGTAAAATGTCATGCCGAGCCCTCGATAGTCTCTATCGTATTGACCTAAATTTATTCGATGATAGATTTAATCACTGGTGTAAACTAAAAAAGTTGAATGATCCTGATAATTATTTAAAGATTGTTGAAAATGGAGATTTATGTATTTTTCTAAGGGGATTTTAGATACCAATGTACTATAGTGCCCCAAAGAAGTGAGCTACAAGAGTTACAAGGGAAGAGTTTACCAAGATCGTCGAGTCTATAGCATCTACTGCAAGGAACATAGCCTATAGAGTTTCCTCTGAAAAAATATCATGATTTCCATATGATCAACTGCTTGAGGCCATGGAAATTGTGTTTCCTCAATATTAGTCCTTCAACAATAAAGAAGATTATCGTAGAAGGCTATTGATTTTGATAAAGGAATTTTTCAAATCTATAGAATTCAATAGAGTGACCATCAATGGAATATTAGATTAGTGTGTTCTTAGACAGCAATTAGGAACCTTTGCAAGGACCATGAAGCATCAATATCAATTAATGCATAACCCACATGAAGAGGGCTCGACAAAAAAGCTTTGGACAGAACTAAAATAGAGCACATTGTTGTGTGAAGAAATTTCAGAGTACTTCAAGCTTGCTGATCTATGTCAAACCATGATATTGGGTTTAGTGGAGGATGAGAGAGTTTTTAGTGCTTTGGGCTTCCTAAAATCAAAGCTAAGAAACAAACTAGATAAGAATTTGGAATCATGCTTGAGGGTATACACATCTAGATATGATGTCAATACTTTTCATTATCAAAAAGCAATGGAAATCTAGAAGAAAAGATGCAAAAGAAGAGGGGTGGGCAATACCATTAACCAATCTCCTACAATGACTCCAAGTGGGACAAGTACAGTTGGTAGTGGTACTGGCCATGGGATTGGGAGTCATAGAAGTAGAGGTCAGAGTGAACTTGAAGTTGAAGAAGACACAAATGAAAATGAAGAGAACAATGAAGCAACTGGACTACCAAAATTGGATGATGATGATGACATAGAGATGAATTGGAAAATTTAGGAAATTTTTGCTAAATTAGTAGTGGCAACCAATAGGTGTTTTTTGAACTTATTAACTACTATATGATATCCTATCATTCAATGTTCATTTTAGAAAAGCAAGAAATTGGAATGTATTATGTTTCATCATTAAAATTTGAGAACAAAGAGTATTATTAATGTAGAGTGTAGTTTATATCATGTCATCAGTGATCATTCATATTTGAATTTGAAATTATTGAATGAAATTTTGTTTTCTATTTTATTCATTTATTCAACATACATTGAATTGGAAAACATGAAAATTAGATAGAATCATAGATTCAATTCCACAATTAATAATTATTAATGGTTTTCATTTGCAATATTAAGCTAATATGGTACAATTCTTGTAGGCCAATGACCTTGAATTCCCTTTTATAGAAACAAGGGAGCAACAATAGCTTCAGGTCGATTTGCCTAATGTAAAGTCTCAAAATCTAAATTAGTAAGACATCTACAAGTCTACAACATCTCTACAACTTTAGTTGTATATTTTTGCATTTGATAGGCCGGTTTAGTAAATTAGCAATTTTAGCATAGGCAATAGCATCTGCAAGACTGCAACATTGATCCTGTTCCAAAAAAAAAGTCCAAACTTGTTACTTTAAACTCAATTCTAGAGTCTAGACTATTGTATGTAGGATAATATGAAAGATATTCATATATAGTAAAGATATAGAGATGACTGAAACTAAAAGTACTTTCACATACAGACTATAAGTTTCTAAAGTATGCTCCATTCTTCTTTGGTTCGGAGGGAAATTTTTTTGATGTTATGGTAAATGACTTGCATTCTCGTCAACATTCCATACTTGGGAGAGCGAGTTTCAAGCAATGTTCCTTCCTCTAGTGCATGCAAATTTGTGAATGTTTTGATGCACTTTGCAATTCCTTCATGAGTTCTGTCCTGAGGAAGGTTGCCTACATCAGAGGTTATTTGGTCCTCCAACTTTTGTTTGTAAACTTCTCTTCCAACGAAACCCATTGTTGAGAAATCAGGTCTAGGACTCGGTAAACCAAGAGATATCAATTTTTTTGTTTTATTGTTCATCTTGGCAAGCTTTGGCCCAAATAAAGAAAGAAATTCTTCTGCTTCTGTTAGTTTTTGACATTTATGAAATACAGAGGTCACCTTTATTATTGAACCAATGCGGTCCTGAATTCCCTTGCTTGCCAAATGCCTGTCAGCAGTGCTGTTGATTTCTTCCATAGTCTGCTTTGCAATTTTCTATCTTTGACCAAAACTTTTGTTCTCCTCAAGTTGCTCTTTCAGCTTCCGAAAAACATCTGTAAGAGCTTTGTAGAGTTCAAACCAATCACACAACCTATCAACAAAAGTCTTTATTTGCCCCCAAAAGTAATTTTTAATTTTCTTTACTATATTATTTACATGGTCATTCAAACCATTTTCATATTTTTTAATAGTATCATTTGCCTTCGTTAGGTCTTCTTTCATTTCTGATTACTGGTGTTCACTATGTTTCCTTATTTGCTCTGCTTTATTTTCTCACCCTTTTGCTTTCTCTTCCCACTCTTTTGTTTTTACCCTCTCATTTTCCAATTATTTATTTAACTTATTGTTTACATTTGCTGCATTATCCGAGTTTCTGTATAACTTTGTCGAAGAGTCTTTTTCATCCTGAAATTTTTTTTCCACTTTTTCCAAATTTTCCCTCAGAGTTTTCAGTTCTACGTCCATTTGTTCTTACTATTAAATTTCTTCTTTAGAGCCAGAGGATGAATTTTTATCCTTTTCTCTAATTCTTTGCACTTGTTTACTACTTCTTTCTGACTTGCCTTTACATTTTCCAGGTCTGCCTTTAACTTATCTGTTGTGCCCTGAAGCTTTCCTTTCTCTCTCTCCAACTTTGTCAATGAACTGTAGACCACTTGGTTGGTCATTTTGGACACATTTATCTTCTCCACATTTTAAATTTTGGATAAATCCATTTGGAGCATGCTAACCTGAAATTCAGATGGATCTAATTGACTGTCTGGTGGATTGTTATCTCTAGCTAGGGGCATAACAACCATGAATTCCATCATATCTTTATCTGGGTCATATGTGGGAAATAACCTATTGGTTGCAGGTTCTACATCATGAGTTGCAGCAATTGCTTTCATATTCATTGTCTTACTATTTTGTCTATTCTTGTTTTTTGATTTTCATAGGTAGTTACAAATTCATTGTACTGAAAATCAGGATTTTGTGAGATAATTGAATGTTTGAATGCTGAAATAGTAGTAGCACTTGCACTAATGTATGAGCTTCCACCAATACCATGAGGATAAACAACACCTAGACCCATTAGTGTAGTTTTTGGACTATTCTGAGGGTTTTGTCTTGAAGGATGGGCAATTGTTGGACTTACAATCACCATTGGCATTGTTGTACTAGTAGTACTACTAATGCTTGTCATAACCTTCTACTTCTTTACACTTTCTTGATCTTTGGGACCAAAATTTTTTGCATCTATATACAATGTCCTTTCTGGAGCACTAGTTGTAGTTGTACCCATGATATCTATAGCTATGGGAGTGACAGTTGATTCAAATTGAATCTGAGTGCTTGGAAACGAAACTGTAAATGAAGCAGGAACAAATTTAATTAATTGAGATGAATCCAATGTGGATGGAATTGACTAAGTTGATTATTGATCTCCATGCCCAAGGCCTGGTTTTTTACCATGTTTTAGTGCTATAATTGGTGGTTGAGGTGCTAACCAAACCCCTTCTCCACTGGGACCTAGACCAACAGAACCTTGGTAGCCCATTTTTTTTACAATTTCTGCCCCTTTGCTATATAGAAGTTTGGTGGATGCATCAACTCCTCTTTGAATTTGTGTACTGGATGAGGGATTCAAAGAAACCTGGTCATTGTAATCATCATCAGTATCACTGCGATGTGCTTCAAGTGGATGGTCCTTATTCCATAGTTTGTCAAACATTGTATCCTCTTCAACCTCATCATGATCTGCAGAGGTCTTTGGCTCACTGAGATTCTTCCTCATTTACCAAAATTGAGAAATTTTTCTTCAACTACATCCAGTATCTATACATTCATTCATTAGCTCTTTTGGAATAGGTTTTGTAGATGGTTTATCAACTTTCTTGTAGAAATTGGACAATGTCATCCCCTACACTTTTCCTTTTTTTTTGTGCAATGCCATTATTTGTGATGATAATTCCTATATTGACATATTATTTTTAGGAGTTCATGTTTTTAAATTTTTCAATCAACGGTATAATTTCATGTTGATATTTGCTTGCAGAAGTCCCAATGCCCTTAAGCCTTTCTCCAATTATGTTCAGTGGATCATACTGCTAGTGACTATCAACATCAAATCGAAAAATTAAGAAAAAGGCTTTTGCCAGTTTGAATCCTCTTCTCTCAAATGTGAACCCTCCAAAGGAGAATGGCAAGGAGGGAAATATCATTTTATTTTGCTGACCATGAAAGAGTACATCTGTGCTCTCCATTTGTCGTACATATTCCAATGCAAATACCCTCTCTATTACATGTATTGGAATCTTGTAGGGTTCTACCCATGAACCATAAAACTTTAACACAGTGTACTCTTCCATTAAGTACCAGTCAACGAATTGTATTTCACTTCCGAGTTGAATGCAATTTCTACAAGTAACAAGCAATCTAGGCATTGGAGTGCCTATAATTTTATGGTACATTGGTGCCAAAAAGAAGTCTACAAAATTGTTGTAGTTCCTTCTGTTATCAATCATCCTTATCCGAGGTGTCCACTCATATATTGGATTTTGGCCTTGATTTTGACTACAGAGCTTGTTTGCCTCAAATAATGTAGATGCTTTGCTAGGAGAAGATAGCACAAGTAGGTTGTGAATCTAAATTTCTTCTTTAAACCTCTTTGAATCATTAGTAATTGATCTTGCATGCAACGAACAATGTGCTCAATAAAATGATATCTTACTAGTTCTTTTTAAAAATGAATATGATAAAGAATTTCAAGAATGCTGGCATCCACTTGTTTTTTACTATCCAATCCCAAACAAAATGCTAGCAAGGAGATATTGTCCTATGCCCATGGCACAAAAAATTCAAAATCATAAGGAGGCATGTGATTTGGACTAAACCTACAACCACTTGTTATTCCTCTGATATAAGAATCTCTCTGTTTTGCATCTAATTTTTCATAATCATCTACCAGCTTTCCTCGGTCAATATTTACATTTGATTGTTGTTGTTGAAACCCTAGGTTCAACAAACTAGAAAATTCACTCTTAGTTATGGACAAAATTTCCTCCCGAGTAATTTTATTGACAATTACTTTTCTATTTTCATCATAATTTTCGGCGCAGAGCATAAATTTTTTTGGGCAAGGGAATACTTGAGGTAACGCCATGTGTGCCGACACAGCTACCCATGGTACAATTTTATTTGTAGTTTCATTTACACTAGGGTTAAATGAACAAAATTTTGAAGCGTTATTTGGATCGTTCCACTTGTTTTCAAGTGCAAATCTTATCTCCATTATACCCTTATTTTCATGAATAATAGGATCATGTATATCATGGAATAAATCACTGAAACTTGGTGTTTTAAGCATATTGTGGAATTATTTTATTTTTCCCATCGTGGTAAATATTTGAACATAGCTACAAGCCTACAGGGGTGATTCAAAATTAAAATCTTATAGACTAATTTTTTTTATATAATATAAACAATAAAGTTGTAAATCAAGAGGCTTGAAAAATTTAAAATGCGGGACGTAAATTTTCAAGATTTTACTAGTTACACTTACCCATTCATGTTCACATTGCCCTTAGTTCCAATTTTTGTAGAGAGATGAGAGACTGTAGTTTATTGCTTTCCTCGAACTACAATCCTCAACCTAGAAATTAAGAATTTGTAACTTTGTTGCGTTGTAACTTTGTAAATTGTAACCCCTTTCTAATTTCTAAATTTGCAAGCAATGTATAACTGCAAAATTAAAGAAACTTACATGCCAAAATTGTACAATCTGTACTCTATAGTCTATAGTCATCACACTTGTCACATAGTACACTTTCAATTTAAATGTGAGTGGAATCATGGACCACTAGTTACTAGACACGTGTTAAGTGTTAACTAACCCATCATAATGTATTAATGTCATTCATAATGTCACTGTTAACTATAAGTGGATTGTGATTATTTCAATGTGTTAACTGAGCAGTGACACATGTTATGATTTTGGGACACATTTGAAATGACAGGGTTTCCTTTTCCTTTCAGCTTGAAACTCAACTTCGGTCATTGATCTATAAACATCCAATGAAATTGGTGAATGGTGTGGTGGACCTATGGGTCGTGGGTCCCACTCCCATTAACTAAGCTAGTCAAGTATTAGGATGACTCACATCATGAGTCAGATGTGTCAGTGTCATGTCATCACCAAATTGAAACAAAATTGTTATTTGTTGGTCGATCGAGGAGTTTAGTGACACATGTCATGATTTTGAGACGCGTTTGAAATGATATGGTTTCTTTTTTCTTTCAGCCTGAAACTCAACTTTGGTCGTTGATCTATAAACATCCAATGGTACCAGTGAATGGTGTGGTTGCCCCATGGGTCATGGGTCCCACTCCCATTAACTAAGCTAGTGAGGTATCAAGATGACTCACATCAAAGGGTCAGACGTGTCAGTGTCACCTCATCACCAAATTGAAATGACATTGTTATGTTTTTGTCGACCGAGGAGTTTAGTCACACATGTCATGATTTTGGGATGCGTTTGAAATGACAGTGTTTATTTTTTCTTTCAACTTGAAACTCAACTTCGGTCGTTTATCTATAAACATCCAACAACAATGGTGATTCATGAATGGTGTGATGGCCTCGTGAGACTATCGAGTTGCATAATTGCATATACAGAGTAATTTAAGATAATATTACTATTTAATTTTAACTAAATATTTGGAAAAACAACTAGCAAGTACAATCAAAACTAATATTATTAGATTTTTAAGACATTATCTATACATTAATATTTTGAATTAATATTAATAATATTAATCATCTCAAGATTTAATAAATAAGTGCTAATCATATAATTAATATGGGTCAATGAGTCTGCCTCAAATCTTCAAATCAAAATTACAATTTAATATATTTGTTAATTTATAAAAATTAAATTAAATTTGCTATTTAGCTAAAATTAAATATATTTCATAAGACACAGATATATATCTAAAATTTGTATTAAAATATTAATATAATATATTCAAAAGTTATATCTCTAACTAATATTATTTATCTTTAGTTATAATATTTCTACTTTCTTTTCACAATAGGCAGGAACTCATGCTCCAACAGAGCTCTTGTAGTTGTTATTATTTTTTTTGGCAAAACTTTATTTAAAATTAAAAGAAGTGGAAAATGGATCTTCTACACAAGCAACAAAATACATAAAATAATAAAATTTTACCTAACAATTGTAATGAAGGAAAAAATGCAATTATTTACATAATTAATCTTGGTAGTTTAACTTTACTATTTGGTCATTAGTTATTAGTGTCTGCCATAGGAACTATAGGCAATGGACTTTTTTAACTAGTGTTTGAAATAAACAACTTTAACCAATCAAGTTTCACATAATTTTTAAGAATAAGTAATAACATATTTTGCTACTAGGTAAAGTTTGAGGTAGGAACTACGTTGCTCTGCAACCTTGTTTCTAGCGGAAATGTATTAGCAATTATCATTATAAATAATATTTTATATTCACATAGGCTTTTATAAACAATTCAATAGAAAATTCAAAAATGCAAAATATTGCAATGTTGCATAACTAAGCATAAGAAGTTAAAACAATGAAATACAATTTTATATGGAACTGAAACTCCAGAAATTTCATTAATATTTCTTAAAATTTACAAATTTACAAAATCGGGAGAAAACCCTAGACTCTAGTACTATTGTACTATTCATTGTAGAAACCACCAGAATCAACCATGGTTACGAATTCTTGTAGCTAGTGGTTGCCATCTTCCACTTCATCCAGGAAAAACCATTTTCGAAGAAAATTCAACCCAATTGTTGCGCATTTCCTATGGTGCTTCAACTGCCCAGTAGTCAAGCCAAGTAAAATTTTTTGCAGGACCACATTCTGGCCAGGTTCCTGAAGCTTGTGGACTTCACCCACCCAAGGGATCCCCACTCCTAAAACTGCATGACTGACAATTTCAATGTCATGGCCCAAATATACTATTTAAAAAATCTTCCTCAGGAGCAGCACAATTTCAGCCCTTGCTTCTCCGAGGTCAAGCAGGGAGGCTAGAAATTGTGATGTAATGTCACTGTTAACACGATATCGATTTTCATTCTCCAAAAAGTCATGCCCCAGAACCGTTTTTATAGCAGCAATAACAAAATTCACACCAAAGCATGGAACAACCTCATTGCAAATTTACAAGAGGTTTTCCTTACGAACGCGACCTAGAAAGGCCTTTTGCTCCTATTCCAAAGTGCATCTCAAGAAAATAGGGTTGTCCATCTTTACTACAAAGTTCAAACTCTAAGTTCTAACAGACTAACACCAAACAAACTAGACCTATCGACTACCAAAAATGAGATGAGCAATGATGAAAGAAGTAGCTCAATCACCTATAAATAAGCTTGGTGGGTAGGGTGCCAAGGATTATTATTTTTTTCCTAAATAAGCTTAACTATTGAGAAATATTTCTTAAATATTTGTTCGTCTGACTGCCAATTCAATTACATTAAATTAGCAAATATTCTCAAATCTTGAACATAATTGCAAGTACGTGCCAAAAATGCCAATTGTAATTAAGACTAATAGTACTACTGCTAGTGGACTATGGCATGTCCTATAATGCATGCGAAGCTGCTTAGCCGATGGAAAAGGCCAATTGTAAATTGTAATTAACAGTGACAAGACATCAATATACTATCTCCTACAACTTAAGTGATACACACTGGATAGAAATGTGTCACCATTTTGGACACTTGAACAAGGTTGAGGCTTCATTCCAGACATTTGGTCCCAAAATAAACCTTCAACCGTTGATATATTATCATTAGACGGTAGTCTAAATCATGTAATTAATAATCTATATGTAATTAATGTTTATCATTTAAATAACCTGAGCTTTGTTCATTTTTAATTTTTAATTTTTGTCTATAATCTACATGTAATTAATGTTTATCATTTCAATGATTCGAGCTTTGTTCATTTTTTATTGGTAATAATAATAAGATATCTTTCAGCTTATTATATATAGTTATAGATAAACTAAACTACAATGGTATTGGTAACTGTCAATAAAAAACTGCCAGAAGTCAACTATACAATTTGAGAAGTGGTGTGTGGGTGGTGGTAGCATACTAGTGAGAGAATGTCACTATCACTGACATGGCATTTAATTCTTTTTAGGTACACTGTATTCTGTAGACAAGTTACCTTGATACGTGTCAACATTCCGATGACTACCTCAACAATTCTTCTTCCTTCAAAAAATGTTGGCCAAAATGAAACCTCAGCCATTCATCTTGGATCATCAGACAATCTAAGTTCTCAAATAATACATTTAACATAATTACAGTGGTAGTGGCAAAGATTATGCTTCCATAATGTATGGTCAAACAACCACGTCTTTAAACCATCACTTGCCACTTGCCAATAATTTATGTAAGTTGGTATGTTAGGTTAGGCTACTTATTTCCCATCTTTCGAAAATAGCCATAAAAAACTATAATTTTCTAAAAACCATTTGCCATAACAAATAAATTAATTCAATTATTTGGAAAATAAATTCAACATTTTTTTATAAAAACAGTATCAATTATTAAAATATTCGCTAACGAATATCCATATTTCAAAACATAATTCACCATCAATATTAATAATTTTATTAAAAATAAAAATTATAATTGCTATTATTTTATAAAAATTGTATAAACTATTTACAAATTTGCCACCAAATATCCATCAATTGACGCATAATTCGCCAACACTATTAAATTTTTTTTTGCCCAAATGACATGTGATTCGCCACAATTTTATAAATTTTGGGAGGCAAGGGTTCCTTAAAGTTATCCCTGCATCCATATCTTTGTTGATTTATTTACAACATCTTCAATGTTATTTTGAAGAATGTTGAAGGCTTTATATTTGGGATAGAATTTACTCCCATCCTTTTTTCTTGCCTTGGTGATTTGACCTTTCATTATTTTAGGCATTACCCTGGCTAAGGTAGATTCTCTTATTTCCTTTTCCATGATAAGGTAGTAACGCCGTTTATTTTCAATAACTGAATACAAATATTTTGGTATTGAGTTGTCAAGTTCAAGTGGAGTTATCTTGAACTTGGACATCATGGTGTAGACAGATTCTTCCACCATGTTTTGCTCTTCTCTACTCAACTTACCAAAATCAACACTTTTCAAGCCAATCAAGTTAGCATTATCCTTAATATTATCACAAATGTTTTCTAAATTAGATTTAGATGCATGAATTACCATTTTGAATTAGCTTATGTCCTCTGACTCAGTCTTCTCTTCACCATAGTCAAGTTGAGCAACATACTTTCTTCTCAACTTTTTCTTTGCTGGCCCTTGTTGCTCTATTGCCTTCTTCTTCTCCTTGGCCTATTCTTTAACTTGTTGAGTCATCACCCTAGTGCTTGCTCTTGTTGTGGGCTTGGCAACTTTCTTGGGCTTTGCAGCTAGTTTGGTGGAGGCTTTTCTTTTCTTTGGCTTAGGTTAAGTAGGTGCTTCCTCGGCTTCCTCATCCTCATCACCTTCTTCTATGCCTTCTCCCATGCCTTGTGTCAAGGAAAGTGGCCCTTGATCCTACTCTCCTTCTTCCTCATCATCTTCTTCATCATCCTCTTCACCTTGTTCTATTCCTTCACCAAATTGGGCCTTTAGCTTCTTTACTAATCTATCTTTCTTTTTCAAAACTGATGCTATTTTTGAGTTCCATTTCCACCTTGGATCTAACAACATCATAAGTGCCAAAGGGTTCGGCACTTTTATCTATTTCCTCTGCAAGTAAAGCTATTATTGTCATTGAAGCTTCATCAATATTAATTTCATAGCCAACTGGCCTTAGCCATCTAACTCTTGGCACTATAGCTTGAATATATGTACAATCAATGTCAACTAGGAGACAAATGTCATTGATGTGCTACTCAACTAAGGAAAAAGGTATCCTAAGCCTCTATTTCATAGACTTCTTAAAATCTTCAAAATAGCTTGTCAAAGTTGTTTCAAAATTTGCCCCCATCTACTCTATGTATTCATTGATCTATACAATAGCTGATCTATTTGTTTTCTATCCTATCTTGCCAAAGGAAGGAAATTCATTCCGAACATAAAAGAATATCCACATAAAAATTGATCCAAATTTGCATTGGGCACCCTTGAACCTTCTTATTGCTCCCAAGTTCTCCATGGTTTGTTGCAATTGTACGTCAACTAGGTCATATGTATGATCATTTTTCACAATCTTATATCCTACATAAACTACAATGTAGGGCACACTGTTCAATCTGCTTGATTGATAGAGTTTGTGAGAGATAAATCTAACAACCAATTGTATGAGAGGGTCCTTAATTATTTCAATTTTCATACCCCTCTTATTCCATTGAGCACTAGTGTTCCTGTCAATGACCTCCTTTGAGTCACTTCTTAAGGTCTTAGGCCGATCTAGGGTTGGATACCCTATGACTCAATGAATGATTCTCTTGGTTATCTTTACCAATCCTCCTTCTAACCATAAGTAGCCATCATGAATTCTACTTAGAACAAGTGTGGTCCATTCCAATTTAAAGACTGTAGGGAAGTCTAGGGCATATGTAAGTCCCTTTTTCTCAACTATACTATATTTTTCTTCAACACTTAATTGTAACATAATTTATTATATGCTTCCCTAATCTCCCTTTCTCCCATCCCACCTACTTTGCAATTGTAGCATTTTCGAACGTCTTGAGCCATGACTAGTTTAGGGGGAATGATGGATAGGGCACTAGCTGGATCATTTTTGTAGGCTACCTCAGGGATTGGTTTGAATTCTGGCTTTTTTACATCACTACTAACTAGTCAAACTTCAAATGACTCCTTATCGTTGGGTTTTCTAGAGATAGATTCCATTTTCACAAACTAGGGTTTAACGAATTCAAACACTATGTAGCTTGACACTTGAATAAATACCTTTACATCAATGAAATTTCTCTAAATCTCTACTTGAATTTGTTTGAATGTTTTGCGTTCACTTGAGATTGCTTCTTCACTCTACTCATTCCTTGCTCTATGTTTGAATGATGAAAATGATAAAAAAAAATCAAACAAATATCAGCCTCCAATAACTAGTATTAAATGCTTCATGCTCATACAACTATCCACTCAGATTGTATGCATTTACTTATGTTACTTGGTAGCTGAAGGCTTTACCCTTACTCAACATCAACTAGCATAGTTTTTACTTGACATCAACTAATCACTCGGCACCCACTAGTTCTGTCTAACAACTCAGTACATACTATGATTTCATTGGGCAACTGAAGGTAATGATATGAAAGCTTTTGAGGATAGATTTGCACCTTTATTAATGCTATTTATATCCTTTGTAGTACTGACTTGTGTTGGAACTGATGTATGATAAAGTATTGTATATCAGTTCCTCATACGTTCTTTTGCTTAGTTGGATGAAGTGTGACCACTTGACCTTTTAGGTGAAGTGATCCCTCCATTGGATGTTCTACTTCCATCTCTTTTCTTCCATATCTTATTCATCTCTCCTCTTATGTGTTCAACATCAACTTTCCCTTTTCTTTGTTGAACTCAGAATTGGGCGCCTTTGATCTTGTTGGGTAATAATTGCTGATGTGTCCTATCTTTAGGCAGCTGAAACACGTGGTTTGACTCAACCACATATTGTAGTTTCCACTAAAGTGTGTTCTTATGTAGTTCTTAGGAATGTGTCCATATTCTTGACAGTAGTGACAACTATGCCTAGTGTTGTAGTCCCAATTGTAGTGATGTCCATGACTATTTGTCTTTGTTGGTTAGTTTGGTGTCCACATAGGCTTGGATCTACATTCAAAGGCTCTATGTCCATACTTCTTGCAATTGTAGCAGTGACCTTCAAATCTTGGTGTCCTAATGGTTCTAGTCCTCCAGTCATGTTCTTGATGACCTTGTTTGTTGCACTTGTGATAGTGACCCATATTTTTAGGTTTGTCATTCTAATTGGCATTCTTGCTCCAGCACACATTAGAGGTATGTCCCTTTTTACCACAAAAATGACAAGTGGGTTTTGTGTTCTTACCTTTGTCATTTCTTTCTTCTGCAATCTTAGATAAATCTCCTCTTTAGTGCTAGTGTATCCTAGTCTTGAAGTGTCATTACTGAATCTTGGTAATTTTAGTAGCCATTCAAAGTACTTGATGGCTTCATTAGGTTTGTTGAATCTTTTTGCAATTTCTTTTTCTCTTCTCAAGTCATTTTATAGTTGTTCATTCTATATTTTTAGTGTGGAGATCTCAATGTCCTTGACATTTAACTCATGATGGGAATTCATCATTTGGCTTAGGGTGTCTAGCTACATGTTGGAAAATCTTGCAAGCTCACTTGACTTTTCCTCTAGTCTATTGACAAGGTTTCTCTTTTCATCTTCTATCATAGCTTTATCTTCAATGGTTGTCTTCTTCTGCTTAGTCACTTCACAAATCATCATGGCTTGTGATTCTTGTTCAATCTTGAGAGTTATAATCTCTTCTGCTTGAGCTTTTTTCTTCTCCATTAGGTCTACAATTGTTGCATCATACTTCTTGGAATCTCCATTGGCAAACACTTTTGTGGTGTCAATCTCCTTGTACTGTGTATCATTCTTAGCTATGGCGATTTCTTTTCTACTCTTTAGGGATTTCCTCAATTCTTCCCTAGCTTCTTCCAGAGAATGTAGAATGATATGTATTTTAATAACTTAATTCTCTATAATCTTTGGAAGCTTGTAGATTTCCATTTCTAGATCTTTTCTTCAAGCTATATGGCTTCTCCTTGTAAGAACTTAGCTTTGATACCAATTGATGGAATTTACAAGTAGGAAGTATACTTCTAAGGGGGGGGGGGGGGGGGGGGGCGGGTGGAGGTGAATTAGAAATACCAAAATTTAAGCTATAAAACTTTTAACTAAAGTCATTATATGCATGTAAAGTTTCTAATTAACATGAAAGGAAAGGCATTTATGAAAATAGATAACACAATATTTGATCACCCAGAAACCCTCCAAAATGAGAAGGTAAAACTTGGGTGAACATGACACCCACAACTTATCACTGTAGCAATATGTAACTTGTCAAGGTTACAAAGTTTGACCATCAGTAATGGTCTACCCTATGAGAGGCTTGCCCTATTAAGGGCTCCAACACCCTATTAAAAGTGTACCTTTCTAAAGGATTTACAAAACATTCACTTGGACTATCACCCTGTTAGAGGATTTACAAAATGGCTGTTAAACCAACCTATCCTCATATGATTTTCATTCTCCTAATACAATAGCTAGAAAATATAGTAGAATATGTTGAACTGATCACTTGCAATCTTCAATTTTTGATTTTAGATCAATGTTCAGTCCATTATGATATGATCCTCTTTTATTTGATATGATTCTATAGGAAGTGCTGATACTCTATTGTATTGTTAATTGATTTGGCAATTCCCCTATTTTACTAAGTCACCTTACCCTATTTATCATATATTGGCTCAAAAAAAATTTACATCTTAGTTTGTGAGGGCACAAACTCTTATGCTGATTCTATGTTACTCGACACTTACTGATTATTCATGCTCGACACATATAGAAATTCTATCTTGCTTAGCACCTATAATTTACTCAGCACATATACTAGCTCGACATCTATTAGTCACTCGGCAGTTGAAACTTTCTCAGCACTATCTATCTACCTGACATGTGAATGACTTGGCACTTGATGAATTTTTGGCTCAACACATATTGTGACTCAGCATCTATATTATACTCAGCATCAACTTAGAAAATTTCTTAAGTGTGTTGACACTCAATGGTCAAAACTAGTCTCAGATCAACAAATAGAGTATTAGGAAAGTAGTTCCTATCATGTGATTGTTGTTGTGTTGAAATCCAATTGAAAAGATCATTGTCAAGAAAAAGAGATTGCTAAAAAAAAATGTTTTCAATCATTATTTGGTCAGTGATGTCAAACCTACTATTTTCTAGAAAGACATTTACTTATAAGATCCAAGCACTATCACTTAGTTGATTAATGAAGTGGTTTTAATCAATAAGATGTAACAACAACACCTAAGGGAAAGGTTGAGTTATGATTATGTAATGAAGTACAAGGATCAGTTAAGACAATGGTGAAATAATGTATTGATAATATAATTGAAGATACAAAGGTTGGTCACACTTAGAAACTTTAGAAGAACAAGGAAAAATAAGACTGTCTATAAAGCTTGACCAAAGTTGATAGTGGGTGCCGAACAAAGTTAGTTTATGCAAAGTAGAATATTAGTTGGTGTCAAGAAAAAGTGAATTCTAGTTTGTATCGAGTAATGTAGTTAATGCCGAGAAAATGTAATGCATGTCAAGCATTAGTATACTGTAGTTGATGTCAAGTAAATCACAATAGGTGCCAAGCAACATAGTATGTGCTGAGCATTAGAAGGATAATAGTGCTGAGCTACTACATTATTTGAAAACACAAAGATTTGCCAAATCTGAGCTAACAAGTTTGTTATCTTGAATTTTGTGGACTAGGTGGAAGATAAGGATGATGAGTTGGTGGTACAAAATTTGAGGTTGACCATTTTTAGGTGATTCCATGTAGGTTCTACATGAATTTTCTAGAGGAATCAGGATAAGAGGTAGATACATTGTATCTTACCTAATCCATGAAAACCCTAATTTAGATGAGGGAAAATAGAGTGGGAAAAGTATTCTAAATTCCTACTTAAGGAATTTCAGGTCATGAAGCAAAGAGATGGTGTGTGTGGTGTTAAGAAGAAGGCATTGAGAAGGAAGAATAGAGTATAGAGACTCTGCTTCATCAAGTGACCATAGAAGTGACTACATTGGTAGAAAAAGAAAGGAGAGTCAAGGAGACAAAAGCTTGAGGAGTGAAAAAGTTGTTAGAGCTATAAAGACTAAATGCCAAGCAGATTTGAGAACATAATTGTGATGTGAAGTCTACAAGTTATGTTGTAAGTTGTATCAGATCGAAAGCCCTTATTTTTACTCTCTAGAAATTGTATCAGTTAGGGAAAAATCCTTTGGAATAAGGTTGGCTTAACATTCATTAGTAAATCCTTTAACATGGTGGCATTCTAAGTGAATGACCTAAATTCCTTTAACTAGGCTCACTTCTAATAGGGTGAATGAAATCCCTTAACCAGGTTACACTTAATAGTCTATGTTGTAGCCTTTAAAAGGGTAGGCCTTCCATAGGGCATAACTTTAGAAGAGTGAGAAATTAGTAGCATGTTATTAGTGGTTTTTCCCAAATTAGGTTTCCACGTAAATCACTGTGTTATGTGTGTTGATCTTTCATGTCCTATTGCTGCATGTTGAATTATCAGTAACTTGCACGTTAGAGTGATTAGCTTGGATGCATGAATAGTTTAATGAGTTCACTAATCTAAGTGAAAAAAATTTATTGGGACATTTGGACCTTGAATAACTGATTCACCCCCCCTCTTAGTTGTTATAAAGAATTTATAACATGTAGTTCATCACAAATAAAATGAAAGGTTGTGTAGTTAACTAGAGATAGTATACTAGTCATTGATGATGTTAGAGAGTGTACATGTACGAAAGTTGCACATGTGAATTTTTTTTTATAACTGTGAGCTGAAAACTTTAATTAAATGTGTATTCATTTAATTAACATATTATAATTAAGTGGGAAGCCGACTCAAGGATTTATTATTGAGCATGGTATAAAGAAAAGATATTTTCCATATTTAATAGATAGAAAGTAGAAAAGACTTGTGAATTATTGAGCAACATAGCACTACAGAAGAAGAGTGACTTACCAAGGTGTGTAAGTGACCTTAAGGGTTATTGTTACTGAGTACAGAGTTCTAGATCTAATTGCACAATCTAAAGGTGAAAAAGTCTAATGCACTAGATTGAGGAAGAAGTAAAATCTTGTTTCACATCTATTATTCTGAAAGGAATAGTACCGAGGTCAACTGGATAGTGGGTTCATTGATATGATCCTAAAGCTATTTGTATAGTGGGTATAGCTACCTTCCAAAACTCCTAATAGGGATGGAATCTCCTAACAGGGACTCATATGTACTCAATATGATTAATTGGGCTCCTAACAAGGTCTAGTCTTTCACAAGTAACATTTATATTAGTACATTGACTTGTGGTTATCATTCCCATTGGGGTTTGCCCTCTGATCAAGGGTTTCCCTAGTCAACATATTTGGTGTCACTGTGTATATCTATATTTCATTATTTTTTATTACATTACTCACATGATTAAGTTGGATTAAAAGTGATATTTAGTTTGACATTTATATAACTGATTCACCCCACCCTCTCAGTTATTGTTACTAAGTACAAACTTATTGTGATCTTAAGGGTTATTGTTACTGAGTACAGAGTTCCAAATATAATTGCATGATTTGTAGGTGAAGAATTTTGATCCACTAGATAGAGGAAGAAGTAAAATCTTGTTCCACATCTATTATTCTGAAAGGAATAGTACTGAGGTCAATTGGATTGTGGGTTCATTACTATAATCCTATAGTTTTCTAGAGAGTGGGTTCAACTGCCTTCCATAACTCCTAATAGGGTTGGAATCTCTGAGAAGGGATTCAAAGTCTCCTAATAGGGTCTCATATGAATTGAATGTGATTAATCAGGCTACTAACAAGGTCTAGCCTTTGATAAGGAACATTTATATTAGTGCATCATCTTGTGGGTATCATTCCCACCAGGGTTTTTCCTACAATCAAGGGTTCCCTAGTCAACATATCTAGTGTCACTATGTATATCTATCTTTCATGATTTTTGATTACATTGCTCACATGATTAAGTTGAATTAAAGTTGATATTGAGTTTGACAATTACATAATTGATTCACCCCCCCTCTCAGTTGTGTTGTGAACGTTAATTACTAACAATTGTTATCAAAGTGATAGGGCCTTAAAGAAAGGGTTTAAAAACCTATGGAGATCTATGGAAAATATGTTTAGAAAGGAAAGTCCAAAATCTGATGGCACCAATTTCGACAGCAGGAAAGACAAGATGAAAACTCATCTTTTGTGCATGGGTCTAGGATATTGGCTTGTAACCAAGGTATCTAAGAATATTGCGGAAGAGGATGATCTTGAAAGTTGTACCAAGGAGCAGAGAGAAGTATTGATGTGCAACATAAGGGCAAGAGAAGTGATATTATTAGCTCTACCTAAAAGTGAGTACAGTTAGGTAAAACTAGTCAAAACATCTCATGAAATTTGGAAAAATTTAGAACCTAACTATGAGGGTGATACACATGCAAAAAGAGTTAGATTACAAAACTTGCATTTTGGATTTCAAGATGCTAGAATGATGGAAGATGAATCTATAGGAAGCTATATTGATAAAATATTTGAGATTTTTGTAGGAATCAAATCTTATGATGGAACCAAATTTGATGATGAACTAATATGGAAGATCTTCAAAAGTTTGACACCACCTTTGAAGACAATAACACACATGATTCAGCTGATGATACCCTATACTAAAAATTTCACCAAAGGAATATTGCTTGCTAGATAGGAAGTTATAGAATTCAATCTGAAACAATCTGAAGAATTATAAAAAGTTGAGACAACATTCAATGTACTAAGTGTTAAACTTGGTCTAGAAAAGAATACAAGATCATAAGAAGACATTGCTAGCAACAACTAAAATGTTGAGGAAAAGATTAAAAAAGGAGTAGCTTTTCTTGTGGAAAGAGAAAAATATGGAAAGAATATTTTTAAGTGTTGGACATGCAATGAATATGGTCATTATGCATCTAAGTGTCCTAAAAGAGAAAGGAACTATAAAGGAAAACTCAAACCTAGAATACCTAGGAGTTGCTTATATGCTAATGAAGAAGAAGAAGAAGAATCTGATCAAAGAAAAAGTGAAGATGAATTTGGATTCATAGCTATAAAGGAGGATGATTTTGAAAAAGAGATTAGAGAGAAAGTGCACTAATTTCACAAGTTGAAAGGAAATATTGGATCATTGATAGTGGTTGTTCACATCACATGACTAGTGATATGAGCAAGTTTTTCAAATTTAAAAGCCATGATGGAGGGATTGTTAGAGTAGGAAACAATGTAGCATGTCAAGTTATAAGAATTGGATGTATCACACTTGATGGTAAAACAAATACTAATGATGTTTACTTTGTTGATGGACTGAAACATAACTTGTAATGTGTTGGACAACTTGTGGACAAGGGTTACCAATTATAGTTTGGTAATGACACATGCATCATCAAAGACAAGGAAGGAAAATTGCTTGGTACTAGCACAAGAATTAGAGGTAATGTATTTTAGTTAAATACCATTGAAATAACATGCTTAGTAGCTAAAGTTTAAAAAAAAAATTTATGGTAGAGAAGATTTTATCACATAAACTTTGATAAGATTGTGAAAGCTAGTAATACACTTGTTGTGAGAGATTTACCTAAGATCACTAAGCCCACTGACATTTTTTGTAAGGAATGTATCTTGGCTAAGTAGAAGAAAGTTTCATTTCCTAGCAAAAAGTTTGGTACTACATAGAAGCTAGAATTGGTCCATACAAATTTAAGTGGTCCTTCAAGAACAAGAGGATTTTATGGATAAAGTTATTTTATGTTTTTTGTTGATGATTTTACTAGAATGATGTGGGTAACTTAATTTCCTAAAGAAAAATTAGAAGCATTTGAGAACTTCAAGATATTCAAGAATAGAGTAGAAAATGAATTAGGAGTAAAAATCAAGAGCTTAAGAACTAATAGAGGAGGAGAATTCACTTCTAGAGAATTCAACATCTACTATGAAGATCTTGGAATCAAGAGAAAACTATCTTCACCTCATTCACTTGAGGAGAATGGGATTGCTCAAAGAAGAAATAGGTCAATTGTTGAAGTAGCAAGAGCTATACTATTTGAGAATGATGTACCATAGACATTTTGGAGAGAAGTAGTCAATACAACAATATATACTCTAAACAGAGTACAGATCAAGAAAAGTATGGAAAAAACACCTTATGAATTATGGTTTAGATACTCACCATCAGTCATATATTTTAGGATATTTGGGAGAAAATGTTACATCAAAATATATGATGATATCAATACGTTTGATCCAAGGAGTGATGAAGGTATGCTTCTTGGCTATTCATTAAAAAATAAAGCCTACATATGTTTGAATTATATAACAAAGAATATACTAGAGTGCACAAATGTGAGAATAGATGAAAATTTTGGTACCGAAGAAAAGATGATGGATTATAACTTTGATGAAGATAATTCTAAGATGACAAATAGATACAATTAATTATTTCTTAGGACTAACAATGACTTGCAAAATAATGTTCCAACTGAAGAATAATAGAGCATAGTACTTGAAATAAGAGTCAAAGTAGCAACTCCTACCCAAAATAAAAATATGATGAGAAATCATCCTACTGATAAGATAATTGGAAGCAAAGAAAAATGAGCAATGACAAGAAGCAGAATCAATGAACAACTATGTTTAACATCTCAAGTAGAACCAAAGAGCATAGATGAAGCAATCAACGATGATCATTGGACGAAATAAATGAAGGAAGAACTCAAAAAAAAGAAAAGAGAATGACACATGGGAACTAGTCCCTAGACCTAGGGACAAGAATGTGATTGGCACAAAGTGGGTATTCAAAAACAAAATGATTGAACAAGGGGAAGTACTAAGAAACAAAACAAGACTAGTATGTAAAGGCTACTCTTCACAAGAAGGAATAGACTATGAGGAAACATATGCACCTGTAACAATAATGGAAGTAGTCACAATGTTCTTGGCATATGTAGTGAATAAAAACTTCAAAGTATATCAGATGGATGTCAAGTTAGCATTCTTAAAGGTATAACTTGAAGAAGAAGTTTATATCAAGTAGCTAGAAGGTTTTTCTTTGAGAGAAGAGAAGGATACAATTTGTAGATTAAAGAAATCCTTGTATAAATTAAAGCAAGCACCTGAAACCTGGTATGCAAGGTTAGATAAATACTTAGCAAAGTTTGGATTTTCTAAAGGAACAACATACAACAACTTGTACTTGAAAGAAATAGAAAATGGGTTGTTGAAAATCATTGTATTTATTGGTGATATCATTTTTGGAGGAAATGATGAAGCCAATAACAAATTCTCAGAAGATATGAAGAATGAATTTGAGATGAGTATGATAGGAGAGATGAAATTTTTTAGGATTACAAATTGTTCAAAATAAATAAGGTATATTTATTTCTCAAACTAAGTAATTGAAAGATTTGCTAAAAATATTTGGACTAGAAAATTGTAAACCTATTGGAACCCCTATGGTAACTGGTCACAAGTTATCTAGCAAATATGAGACACCTACTATTGAACAAAAAAAGTACAAATCTATGATTGGAGGATTGCAGTACCTAACTCATAGTAGACCAAATATAGCTAACACAGTTGGAATTGTGGCAAGATTTTAGGTTGATCCTAAAGAATATCACTATGCAACAGTAAAACGGATATTCAAATATCTGAAAGGGACATCTGATTATGCCATTTGGTATAGTAGAAGTAGTGATTTTACTCTTTGCACTTATATTGATGCTGATTGGGCTAGAGATATGAATGATAGAAAAATTACTAGTGGAGGAGCATTCTTTCTTGGTGGAAGACTAGTTTCTTGGCTCAAAAAGAAAGAAAATTGTAGGGTAGAATATGTTGTAAGAGAAAAAAATTGTAATCAAGTCATATGGATGACGCAGATGATGAAGGATATTGGAATTACATTAAAAGAACTTGTTATTATTTACTATGATATGAAAAGTATAGTTAACATGTCTAAAAATTTTGTTTTACATTTTAAGACTAAGCACATCTCTATAAAGTATCATGTATTGAGAGAGAAAGTTGTAGTGAAAGAAATTAGGCTAGAGTATGTTAACACCAAGGAATAGATTGCAAAAATTTTCACAAAAACCTTACCAAAGGATACATTTGAGTACCTAAGAGGAATTCTTGGGGTTATGCCCCTACCTACTTCAAAATAGAAGATGCAAAAGTGCATCAATCCATGGAACATAACACCATTGTTAGATTGGATCGAATGCTAATGCTTCCTCAATGGGGGAGTATCTATGATGAAAAGAGTCAACAAAGGACTCTTGGTAATTGGTAATTGTTATGCAACAATGTCTCTAGACACTTGAGTTGTTCATGGATTTATATAAAATTTGTAAAGCAATAGACTGACTTTTGGTTGTGTTGGTAAATTATTGTATCTTTGAGAAATTGAACCATTTGTGTATTACCTTTGACATTGATGTCAATGGGGGAGAGAGTGACATGAAAAACATTCTATGTAGTTTAATTGGGAAGAAAGTAAAACATGATGATGAAGAAGATGTATATTTGGTATTCTTGGAACTTAGATGTTTTCATCTATGTTGGCATCAATGCCAAAGGGGGAGATTGTTAGAGGGTAAAAGTACAAAGCTGTATCACCTTTCAGGTTGACTTATCAGAATGACTAAATTTGAGTATTTCTATCTTCTTCTTTTTTTCAAACATATGGTCTTGATTAAATTATTATAGCTAAGTTATATAAGGTCTCTTACTTTTCCAAGTGGAAATGTCTATTAAATGCATGTTTTATACTAGTTAGTATACAATTACTAAAAATATACAATTATTTCAGAAAACTAACATTTCAATAACTCTTACTATCTATTATGACTTATTTTTAATAACATATAAACATCATTTATAGAGCTCAAAGTTAAGAATATTCTCATATATAGTTCATAGTTTTAAAATTAGATATAGTATATTGTAATTAAAAAATTCTACAAGTACATATTTTAACACTTGAGAAGATGTCAATTTTGAGAAAGAAAAAAATATTAAATAATATTACAAAAATTTAAAAATTATATGATGTTCTAGAGGAGAGAGTCCTCTTCTAGAATCTATAATTTTTCTTTTGGTTGCAATAGATTTATTTTGAAAAATGTGGCAGGAGATGAAAAATATCAATTAGAATAAGTTTAAATTTGAATCGTTATAAAAGATAAAATATAGGTTTAAAGCCCATTTTTATTTTTTATTGTTCTAGCTACATATATTATGAATAATAAAATCTAAGGTAAAAGGGAAATAAGTTTATTTCCATATAGTTTTGTGGTGGGAACTAGACCCCTAATTTCCAACATTTTTCAACAACTAAAATTTATCTTTAAAAAATAAGAAAATATATGACTTTTATTCCAAATAATTATTAAAAATTATAATCCTAAAATTCATCCATTTCTACACATTTCTTTAGTTTACTTCATTTTAAAATTCTAAATAATAATACCATTTTTATGTCATTGAATGTGAACTACTACAATTTTTTTAGCATTTTCCTTTGTAAAAGGGTGACATAGGTTTGTGCTTTTACCCTAGAATGAATCATGATGCTATGGGGGAGCATTGCAAAACATTGATATGATGTATTCATGACTATGTTTGTCATTGATGAAAACATAGTAATAAGTTTGTAAAGATTGACAGAGCAGTAGACTGCAATATTCGTATTATTAACAATATATTACTTATCTATTAATGCACAGTTTCTAGTGCATACTACAGTATGTTTTTGTTACAAGGGTAAGTGTGCAGAACCTAAATTGATAGTGTATAAAAGATATGGTTGTTCTATAGAGAACCATACAAAAATAGAGTATTAGGAAAGTAGTTCCTATTGTGTGATTGTTGTAGTTCATCACAAATGTATGAAAGGTTGTGCAATTAACTAGAGATAGTATACTAGCCATTGATGACGTTAGAAAGTGCACATGTATGAAAGTCACATGTCTAAATTTTTTATTATAACTATGACTTGACATCATTAATTAAATGTCTATTCATTTAATTAATGTATTATAATTAACTAGAAAGCTGACTCAAGGATTTATTATTGAGCATGGTATAAAGGAAAGATGTTTTCCATGTTTAAAAGATAGAAAGCAAAAAAGGCTTGTGAATTATTGAGCAACAAAGCACTATAGAAGAAGAGTGACTTACCAATGTGTGTAAGTGACCTTAAGAGTTATTGTTACTGAGTATAGAGTTTCAGTTCTAATTGCACAATCTAAAAGTGAAGAATTCTGATGCACTAGATAGAGGAAGAAGTTAAATCTTGTTTCACATCTATTATTCTAAAAGTAATAGTATGACGTCAATTGGATAGTGGGTTCATTGATCTGATCCTGAAGCTATTTGGATAGTGGGTTTAGCTACCTTCAAAAACTCCTAATAGGGATTCAAATTTTCCTAACAGGGACTCATATGTATTGAATGTGATTAATAAGGCTCCTAATAGGGTCTAGCCTTTCACAAGTAACATTTATATTAGTACATCATCTTGTGGGTATCATTCCCACTAGGGTTTACCCTCTGATCAAGGGTTTCCCTAGTCAACATATTTGGTGTTATTGTATATATCTAACTTTCATGATTGTTGATTACATTACTCACAATATTAAGTTGGATTAAAGTTGATATTAAGTTTGACATTTATATAACTAATTCATCTCACTCTCTTAATGATATTGTGAACATTAATTACTAATAATCTCCAGTAGGCATACCTTTGTCATCCTGGTAGTAATTCTCAAATTCAACACCAATACTACCAATACTAGTACAACTACTTGAGTTAATAATCTCATTGTTTGAAATGATCCCCAAACCCCTTCTTTGATATTTCCTCATCCACAATTTTAGTGCCCATTTGTAAGGAAAAGTATTGATTTCATATCTAGATTTATAAAGCCTTAGACAACTTTCCAAGCTCTTGTCTTATTTATTTCTTACATTCAATTTTATGAACTCCAAAGAACTAAAAACTCTCTCATCCTCTATAGACCCCAATATCATAGTCAAACATAAATCAGAAATCTTGAAAATTTTTAATATTGAATCTCACAACACTTCTCTCTGAGGTAGATTTGTCTAAAGTTTGGTTACTAATCCTTATTCTGTGGGGTTCTGTATAAGATCATATTGTTCCATCATTATTCTAGAAAAATAATTAGACTTCTATCTCAAATGAGATTCATCTAAAACTCCATTTACATTCACCACATTGATTTTTTTTTCTTTTGCAAAATTGATCTATCAAAACTAGTAATTTATCCTTAAACTCTTTAGGATTTCTTAAACTCCAATAATAGGGAAAAAAAATACACATTGATTCAAGTAATTCATGTTGAGGAAATCTTTCTCTAATTTCTAAGGAAATATTATAAGACATATCCTTCATAAAATTCATTATAGACACAACAATCTATTCAAATAATTCCTTTGTAATAATTAATTTTGGTTGTGTAGTTTTCTTTCATTTTCTCATGGACACAGGCCTTCCATAATAGTGCATTGGTATCTCAACATCCCATATACTGGCACATAATTCCCCTTTGCATCAATCTTTATAAATTTATCAAGATTATCCAAATCCATGATTCTCATCAATCCTCAAAGTTTTTTATATACAGAAAATGAATCTAGATTTCTATAGAGATTATCGAGCGTTGCACATGTCATTTTATATTGTGTATTATATTCTGCAATATACATAAATATTTGTTGGATCTTCTTCATTATATTTCTCATTTCCTCTATCATGGGGAGAATGACTACTATTTTTAAGAGTGTCCCTACATTACTTAACATTTCAAGTAGATCAACACATTTCCATTATCTACCCTAATCATTATGAGTTGATTCTATTCTACCAAGAAACAATGAATATTTAGAAAATACATAATGAGTTGGTCCCTGAATCATTTAGGACCTCGACAAAAGTGCCTATAGATCTCTTTGATTAAAACTTCAACTCTGTACATATGTTGAGATTTGTTAACAATTCCAAAAGTTATATATATTCTGTGGGCCATGTAGTGAATGCTAATAATGTAAGGTGCAATAAAGTCTTTTAATTTTGTGACAAGATAATTCTTGTGGCCTTGCATTACTAAAGCTCCATCTGTTCCAACATACACCAACTTTTAGGCAATCGTTATTTCATCTATACCTCCATATTCATTTAGGGAACTCTTTACTAGTTCAAATATTTTTTCTATCATTGAATTATCTTTCATTTTAACAATAATTAGTAGATTGGATTGAGGAAAAATTATGTATAGTATAGAGATGCATACATTCCTAGGAATTACTGTCTATTTCTATCTCCTCATTTAAAGATAATCCAATAAAATTTGACTCTTTAATTTTTTCTTTGATATTTTCCTTTCCAACCTCAGTAAGAAAACTTGCCCATTCCCATTAGCTATTTATTGAACAGTGAGTCATCAGATAATAAATAACATTTGTAAAGTGTAATAAAATATTTAATAATGAGTAGTCTATCATGACATGCTCTTTTCTTAAAATATAAAATACAACACTTAACTGAAGAACTTTATCCATTTCTTGAACTTCCATACTTTTCCAAGAAGAGATTCAATGACCTTTTACTTCAGTAGGCTTTATATGTATTTTCTCCTAAAATTATAAGATTTTTGCATTTTTAACATGTTGAAATTCATCCTTGGTTTTCCATCTTGTTACTAATTTTTCTACTCCATCTATGATTTTCTTCTCATAAACTTTACCCATATGCTTGTCTATGGTGTCAATTTTTAGTTGCAACCTCATTTCCTTTTTATTTTTCCTTTGCATTCGACTGGAGGCTCACCATCTTTTGGATTACATATAGATTTAGTGAATGGATACATTGAGGCTCATTATATTTGAAAATTCTTGATTGATTGATCCCAATGTTGATATATTTTTGATTTTGCACTAGTTCTACCTATGTATTTCCTTTTTCCCTTCCCTGTTCATGCAACATCACCATCTTTAGAATTATCATTTGGGTAAATTACATTATTCTAGCTACTCTTGGTATTGACCTATAGATCTTGGATACTCTATATATTTAATTGAATATCTTCTTCAAGTTCATCATGATTAGATATATCAAGTTTGCTAAATTATTCAATATGTGCTAGTGGAACTTGTAGTGGTAGCGGTTGGGAATCTTGTATATGTACTTTTGATGATGTAGCTTCCTAGTTTTGGTCACCAATATATGATGACAAGGTTCTTGTAGTGTGTTTGGCTGGCCTTTCTTGACTCTCACCATATGTAGGACTTTTAAACTTGTTCATGTTTGACTTCTCCCAAGAAATATAGGCTTCCATAAAATTCAAGTTGTTCAACAAGTGACAGTTGACTATAGTATATTACATATATTTATCTAAATAGTATTTGTTAGTTGTATGACCTACACTATGAAATATAGATGTCCTAGGTCTCTCTGGTTACTTTGTGACTCAATGGTACTAGTCACTAGTCCTAGTTGATAACTAAGCACTAACAGTCTAACTTGTATCTAATAAATATAAGAAATAACCAAAATTATAGAGAACAAATAGATAAGGGTTTGAGCTACTCACCTTTGCCTAAAATATAGTCATCACACTCACAACTTTCTCGACAATGATCTTGACAGTATGAGAAATTGAGACTTCACTATTGTTTGGAATTGAGACAAACCTACTAATATATGAATATATTTATACCACTCCTTTTTAGAAAAATCTGTAGAAATATTATAGCTCATACAAAATATTTGGCAAAGCCCACATAAGAAAAACCCATATTCTGGAATTTCCAAGTTGAATATGGTTCGTCCATTATACAACCATGCATAATATAGTGGAAAAAATTAAATTTGTGTGGAGATGAATCCTTATATTTGGTGGGGAAATTTTTACCCTCTCCTATAACATTTTTAAAAATCAATAGATGAATTGAGGGTGTCCAAAAAGCTACGCTTGGGAAATCATAGGTGAATGTGTTTAATATTTCATGTGCCAATTTTTTTTATGATAGTATATTCTATTTTGAAAGGAAATTGAATGGCATAAATCCTTTGGTAATGGGCTTGGGGTTTTGACTTATCTTTGGTAAAGTTGGGGTGATGCCCCAACCCATATATGAATAAAAATATGCCAAATTGGCATTGCTCGATGGGAAAAATTTGCCATATGGTGAATATTCGCCATTAAAGTGAACCTTGTAGAGAACTTTGGATGGATATAATAGTTTGAGAGTCTCACTTTTAAAAGTGTCTTGAATAGAACCTGGGTTAGTGGGGTCAAGGGTGTCTAGGTAAAAGCACAAACCCATCTCACCTTTTATAAAGAAATGTAATATCAGAATGCAATAGTTCTTCTGTTAATTGATGAAATATGTAAAATTGGTTGAATTTTATGGCTATAATTTTTGTAATTTTTTTGAGTAAGAATTTATTTATTTTCTTTTATTTTGAAGTCCCTTTTTTAACTGTAAAAAATATAGGGTGTAGTTCTCATCAAACAAGTATATGGAAATCATCTTTTTTGGTTCTGATTTGAAAATATTTTATAGATGACATGTATAGCTAGGGAACAAAAAAAGAAATAATTTATTGTTATGTATATTTTCTTTGTTATAAGTACGCAAGCTCGACCTTATCTGATTCCAATAGTTTTTCCCTCCCATCAAAACTTCCCTATCAAATCTACACCTTCTTGAAAAAAAATTACATATTTATGAAGAGGACTCTCTCCTCTAGAGATAAATATATTTTTAAATTTTTTTTTATGTGACTTAATTTTTTTCCCTTTTTTGAGGTAGCATTTTTTGAAGCATTAAAATATTGACTTATAATATTTTGAAATTATAACATATTATAAATAATCAAAACACTCAAAAATTTATATATTGATGATATTGAATATGAGATCTATAAAAGGTTATTTTTAGTTTTTGAAAAAAATTGAGTTTTAATAGAGAACTAAGATTTGACCAAAATAGGTTTTGGTATCCTAAATGGTGACACAGATCTGTACTTTTACTTGTCTACCCCTGAGCCCTTCAAGTGGGACCACAATGATTGACCCAAACTATTTTGTGTTAGTTTTCTTGGGAAGCCTTTTTCTCTACTAGATCCTATCAAAGTTGGGTGCTAGAATGGGGATGTTTCTATCTTCATTCTTGACTCCCCCCTAGATTTTTCAACTTTTCCTTTGGAGTTAACACTCATATGTAGGTTTTTGGGTTATCAAACCAATATTAAAGATATTAATTTTTTTTTTTTAAATTGTACCTCAAGGGCCACATTAAAATGTTTCTATGGTGGAGAAATTAAGGTACTCGATCCCTTATAGGGTCATAGGGGTCTTAGATAAAGTCCTGGAATGTGTCTATAGACACCCATTTTCTAAAAACTTGAAAAGAGCAAAAATTGCTAAAAAGTTGTAAAATTACTCAAAAGTTGCTGGAGAAACTTTTGCAATTTTTGCAAGAAAGGTGCAAATGAAGTTTTAGGAAGTTCTAACCATGAATTCTTGGGTATTTGAAGATGGCATAAATATTTTTTAAGGTTAGAATGAATTTCATTTGTATAACACATGTGTGAGTAGATTGTTTAGTCATTTCTCTGTGTTTTCCTTGTATTTACAATGTTTACATGCCCTAGTATGATTGTGTATAGATTGGATTGCTTGATCTGACTTTATGAATGGGTTTTTTAGTACCTTATCTTTCTTTTTCATACTCAAATTTTATCTCAAGTTTCTAGGTTTAAAAATTGCCAAATTTTCTATGAGTTTGGTCTGTGATTCCCTTTCGGAGAGTTGCTAAGACAAAATTGCTCTAACCTGATCATTCATGTTTGAAAATTAATGAAATTTTGTGGCATGATAGGTTAGAACTTGTAAATAGAGTTTTTTCTTTCCTTTTTGTTTTGCTGACTAATCTTTCAATCATCGATTGATGCCCTAGGTTGACTATTGGGAGTAGATCAGCTAGGAAAACAAGAAGATGTGATTGCCGAGGAGAACCGTGATCTCACATGACCAATCTAATGGAATGGTCAGAATCCCTTTTTTTTTTCTTCATGAAAAAGTGGTTGGAAATGTTGGTGTAAGGTTTGAAGTTTTCAAGAAGACTTTTTAAGAAGACTAGTCCAAAGGCCTAAAAGATAGACTAAAAACTAGGGCTTGAGGGTGAATAGGGTTGTGGGTGATTTGGGACTATGTAATTTGGGATTATTGAAGTTATATGTAATAAATTTCAAAGTCATATAACCTTTCATATGATTTTAAGGAATAATTTGGAGAAATTGGCCAAAAGAGTGAAACTAGACCTAATGCAATTAGGCCTAATTAGCCCTATTTGAGTATAGTGTCATTTTAGTGATTGTCAATGTGAGAATAAATGTTAGATAGGTTCAAGAAGGATGTGGAGGATATCTTAAACATTAAGAAGGGCCTAGGAATGGGAGTGAAATACCCTAAGTAGGGGTTTAGAGTTCTATGAGAAGGAACAAGGCTTATAAAGGGTTAGTAGGACTAGTTCTTATACAAGAGGATCAAGTTCTAACATTAGTCAAACTATATAACTAGGAGATAATTTTGGAAAAGAGAGTCTTGGAAACCAAGATAGGTGGAAAGACAAAAGGATGGAAGAACCATTGGATAGTTCAAGGATTAGAACCATAACTAGTATTAGTTAAGAGTTGGAACCTAGGACCCTCTACATTAGAGTGGTATCAGAGAAAAAACTACAATCAATTTGGTGTATGTTTGACATGGAAGATATCCAAGACATTGATAGTATGCACCCAAGGAAATGAGAAAGGGTTCCATAGTGGACTTTGTCAAGGACCTATTAAAAAAGGCCAATCTGGTAGAAATGGAAAGGAAAAAGAGAGTCATTGAATGGGGAGATGAGAGTAAGGAAAGAAGAAGATATTGTCTTGGGATAGGATGAAGATTAGGTTGATGACAAAATTCCTACCCATTGACTATGAGATACATATATATCAGAAGAGTTAGAATGTAATGCAAAGGGAACTAACAAAAAGTGCCTACATTAAGGAAGTAAACAAACTAAGTCCAAGGGAAAGGACAAAGGAAGATGAAGTAGAAAGGGTAGTAGGGTATCTCAATAGGATGAGACAAGGGATCCGAGATGAGATTAGCATGATGGCTCCTAATAGGATGCACAAGTTATTTAAGCAGGGTAAACTTTAAGAAAGCCATCTCCAAAAAATGATATAAAATATTAGTGAATCTTTCATTATTTTGAAAAACAAAATTATTTTTATTGGTGAATCTCTCAATTTTTTATTCTAAATATGATTAATATTGACAGTTATTTTCAAATCACAATTTTTTGGTTTAAAATATTGACAAATCTCAATAATAATAGGAAGTTCATTAATCATCATGGAATATTAAAAATCAAAATTGAACATGTTTTTAACTCATTAAATATTATGAGGATCATTACATATAGTTTAAACCAATAGTGAAAACTAAATATTGGTGATATATCTCTAAACTAACTAATAATTATGATAATTATTGGTTGGTTCAATTTAATTTCTCCAATAATATATTATATTTAGGTGACTCAAATCTAATCATGTAATGAATATTTTGGCGAATATTTGAGTTTAAATTTTTCAATAAAATAAATTGTTGAGCAATTTAAAATATTCTAGAACTAAATTTTATAGAACTATGGCAACTTAGGTTGTATCAAATCTTAAATTATTAGCAAAATTTCTAGCCAAAAAATTCTACAATTAGCCAATTTGTGAATATTAGCCACTAAAAAATACCCTTTCTTTAAGTTAGCCTTGAGAGTAGAGGAAAAGGCTAGAAGGAGACATGATTTCCAACAAAGAGGGAAAGGTAATAGAGAATTCAGAGGAAAGGGTAACTTTGGAAGGGGCCAAGGCCCAGGTAGACTAGAAGAAAATTAGTCTATAGATAATAGTTGAGGAAATTAAAATAAGGACATATTTCAAAAAGGAGGATATAGAAGAAGAGGACCACCTAGAGGTAGATTTCAGTCCCAAGGAAGAGATAATTCAGTCTTTACTGGCAGATGTTACAATTATAACCAAGTGGGCCACACCATGAAAAAATATCCTCAAAAAGGTTCTACCACATCCATAGGAGAATGAACAACTCAATTAGTGTACAAAGAAGACACTCAAGTGTCACTTCACCAATCTCCAAGGAAGGGATAGAGTTAGATAGACAGAACCTCATGTTGAGGAAGACATTGTTGAAGGTTCCTCATGTTGTAGAACCACCTCAAAGGAAGAGTTAAAACAACTTGTAGGTAACATGGGAAGATTTGTAAGGTGATATTAGACTCTTCTTCCACAAATAACATAGTATCAATAGAGATTGTGGATAGAGAACATCTTGTCAACATAAAGTTTGAAATATAGGAATACAAAGATAAAGTATTATGTGACATCATGCTTATGGATGTCTATCACCTCCTATTAGGATGTCCATGGAAATATCATGTAAATTCTATTCATGATGGGGGAAATAACTATTATATAATCACTAAGGAAGGAATGAAATATCATATGGATCCTTTCGTAGAATCTAGTGAAGAGAAAATGTGTGTCTAGTGTGATGCTCTTCAGTGGAAAAGAGTTCCTTAAGGTCATAGAGAAGGAGAAATGATTTTTTTGTGTAGTGATAGTAAAGCCTAGAGAAGAGACTAAGGAGAAGGTCAATATGCCTCAATAAGGGAAATAATTGTTGGAAATGTATCATGAGGTGGTGTATAATGGGTTACCAAGTTCCTTACCACCTATCAGAGATGTGACTAATTAGATAGATCTCGTACTAGGAGCTAGTTTATCTAACAAGTTAGCATATAAAATAACTACAAGTCAAAGTGTAGAGATTGCTAAATGAGTAGAAGATTTGTTGGAGAAAGGTCTTATAATGAATAGTTTAAGTCCTTATGTTTTATCCACTATCATTGCACCTAAGAAGGATGGAAAATAGAGAATGTGTACTGACTCCAAGGCTATCAACAAGATAACAATCAGACATAGGTTTCCTATAGCTTTGATTGAGGATTTGTTGCATAACTTAGCAAGGTCTTGTTACTTCTCCAAGGTGTATTTGAAATTAGGTTATCATCAAATCAGAGTTAGGCTTGCTGATGAATGGAAGATAGTGTTCAAGAAAAATGAAGGTTTGTATGAGTATCTTGTAATTGCCTTTGGCTTGACAAATGCAGCTAGCACATTCATGATAATTGTGAATGAATTTCTACCAAACTTCATAGGTAAAATTTTAATTTTTTATCAAGATAACATTCTAATTTTTAGCAGCTCTAAGGAGGAGAAGTTAAAGCATCTGGAGATGGTCTTGAGGAGGCTAATCCAATAGAAGTTGATGATTAACCAAGATAAATGTGAGTTTTTGAAACCTGAATTAGTTTATCTTAGATTTGTTCTTTCTAATGGATGTATAGATGGACCCTGATAAGGTAAAGACTATATTGGAATGTAAGGAGTTTTCATGGACCAACCTCTTATTATAGGAAATTTGTGAGGAACTTTAGTCATGTGTGTGGACTAATATTGAACATAATTAAAGGATGAATTAAGTGTCAGTTTAGGTGGACATAGGTAGTGCGTAAGAGTTTTGACATATTGAAGAAAAATATTGTAAAGCTACCTACACTTAGGTATCCTAATTTCAATCAGCTATTTATGGTGGAGTGTGATGCCAACAAATTAACAATTGGGGCAGTGTTGAGTCAAGAGGGACATGTTGTGGCATTCTTCTCAAAGAAGTTGAATGAAGCCATGTAAAGAAACTCCACCTATGATTTCAAGTTATATCACATGGTCTAAGCACTTATAAAGTGGAGACATTATCTTTTACCTATATGTGTAAAATTGGGGGCCTCTAATCCTCACATACACTTCAACATGATCTTTACTTGTAAGATCATCCTAGAATAAACATTGACTTGTTTATCCGAGAGGTCCAATAGAGTGACCTGTTGCCTTCTAACTAGAAGGATTTTTCCTATTTTCTCTCAAACCAAGAAGCAAGCAACAAGACCTTTTAGTACGAAGGATTTTATGCAATTTTATGATAATGTATTCAATCTAAATGAGAATGCAATTTAGTCTAATAAAAAATAAAAGTAAATTAAGCTATATGAATGCATTTTTAGTCTAAATGACATTAATGCTAAGAAAATATGAAAGCTATTAAGAAAATGAGTATTTAGTTTGGTAGTAATTCAATGCAATTCAAATTCCAACCTCTGTAATAAGGAATTAGAAGCCTCTTAAATAAAATTCTTGAAATCAATCAACAGTTGAGATCAACTCAAATCAATGGTTAGGATTGAAGCTAAGATTCAATCAAGATGGAAGATTCCTAGTGTAGGTGAGGTTAACTAACTCAGATTCTGAGTGTAATGGAGAGTTAACTAAAATTCACCTAAGTGTGAGAATAAGTGGATTATGCCAATTCCAAATTGAGAGATAGACCACTTAGAATTCCCATTCTTGAACTAAAGAGAAGAATTTAGAAGGTTATTTAATTTAATAAAATGAGAAATGACCTCATAAATGCATATCTCAATTATTTGAATAATGACATTCAATAATTAAAATGAGAGCATTATTAAATTAAATACATTTAATTCCTTAGTACATTAGCTTTAGGGGATAATTTAATTTAATTAGAGTATAAGAACTTCAAATTAAATTAAATCTAATCAATAGGTTTAATGTAGCTAATTCAAGTCGATACTTTAGGAATTAACTAAATAGCATGATTAATGCAAATTAGGGTTCTCTGCATTTGACAATTAATTCAAGTAGCAAGAATTAAAATGAGAATTTCCTAGTGGAATAGGACTTTAGAGTTGGTCAAAAAAGACCAGAATTAGTTGTCATGGCAATGAGCCAATTTTGGGGTATTACATTACTAAAAGAATTTTTAGTCTACACATATAATCATGCTCTAAGTTGCTTCAATGGGCAAAAAAAATTGAACCAAAGATACCTCAAATGGGTAGAGCATCTACAAGCATACACCTTTGTCATAAAACACAAGAAGGGAGTTAGCAAAAAAATTTCATATGCACTAAGTAGGAGAGTGTTAGCCATTCAAGAAATACAACTCTAAAGTGTGGAATGAATGAACTTTAAAACCTCTACAAGGAAGACAAAGACTTCAAAGATGCATATGAAGCATTCTGAAAAGTTCAAATAGGTCTTTAATGTGGAATTTACTGACTACATGTTTTATAAGGGACTATTTTTCAAGGGACACCTATTGTGTATACCCCAATGCTCCATGAGGGATAATCTAATCAAGGAGAAACAACAAGGTAGTTTGGGAAGTAACTTTGGAGTGTACAAGATACTTTAGTAGGTTAGTAGGTACTACTATTGGCCTCCATTGTAGACATAAGTAAGGAAGTTTGTGGAGCACTGTCAAATATATAAGATAGCCAAGGGACATAGCAACCATACTAGTTTGCATCAAATATGATCCATATGATAGAGATGTTAGGAGTTCCTAAGTATGGATTTTTTTTAGTATTTCATAAAAAATCAAGAGGGCATGATAGTGTGTTTGTGGTGGTGGACAGATTCAACAATATGACACACTTCATTCCTTGCAAGCAAAGCAATGATGCTACATGCATTGCAAGACTTTTCTTTAGGGACATAGTAAGACTTCATGGGTTGTCACTCAACATAGTGAGTGATAGGGATAGTAAATTTGTGGCCTACTTTGGAGAGCCTTTTAGAAAATGTTGAGGACACACTTTTCTTTCTCTTTAGTGTACCACCCTTAGTTAGATAGACAAATCGAGGTGGTCAATAGGTCCCTAGGTAACCTATTAAGGTTCTTAACTAAGAAACATGGAGAGTCATGGGATCACATTATAGGAGAAGAAGAATATGCCTACAATGACTCCATTAATAGGAGCACCAACAAGAGTCCATTTGAGATAGTTTATGGGGTTACTCCAAGGGGAGTCATGGAATTGAGAGAGCTCGACTTGCTAGATTAGATGAGTGCCCAAGGAGAATCCTTTACATAGTAGATCAAAGACCTTCATGAATAGGCTAGGAAAATTTTGTCACATCGAGTGGAAAATATGAAACTAGAGAAGACAAGACAAAGAGGAATTTTCAATTTGAGGTGGGAGACTTATTACTTTCTTACCTTAGGAAAGAGAGATTTCCTAAAGGGAAGCCAACTAAACTACTGCTGAAGAAGATAGGACCACTAAAGATCTTGCACAAGTTTGGGATTAATGCTTATGAAGTGGAAACTCCTCTTGATCTCAATGTCTCACCCATTTTCAATTTGTGTGACCTATTTCCTTACAAAGGTCTTCCTTCTGAACTAGACAATACACCATTTCAGACTTGTAGGAAGATGATTGGGTCAAGGATTTCTCCACATACCAACCTTTCTAGTTGGACAACATAATGGATTCCAAGGTGATTATGAAGACTCACAAGGGCACCTATAAAACATATTTTGTGATATGGAGGGGTTTTCCTAATGTTGAAGCCACTTGGATGACTAAAGTTGATATTCTGAAGCATGGAGTCACCATTGAAGACCTCCTAACTCAAGGGAATTGAGTTCTTTGTCCCAAAGGAGAATGGTGCAGAGCACCTCCCTTTTTCATTTTGTGAGTTTTTAGAGGGTTATTTAATATTCTTGTGTGATTATAATAATGTCTAATTTTCCTTGGATTCAAAATTTTCTCATTTTGTTTGTAAAGAGCAAAAATTGCTCACAAGGTCCTACAATTGTCAAATACTATCAAAAGTTGTCAAATGGGTAAAAAAATTATAAGTTGGAGAAATTAAGGTACTTGGTCCCTTATAGGATCCTAGAGGTCCTATCTAAAGTCTTATAAAGGGTCTAGATAAATCCATTTTCTCAAAACTTGAAAAGAGCAAAAGTTGCTAAAAGTTTGTAAAATTGCTCAAAAGTTACTTGAGCAAGTTTAGCAATTTTTGCAAAAAAGTTGTGAATGAAGGTTTGGGTGGTTGTAACCACCCATTCTATATTTTAGCATGGGATGAATATTTTTTAGTGTTATAATTGATTTCATTTGCATACCACACATGTGATAAAATTGTATGGTAATTTGTTTGTGTTTTCCTTGTATTTGTAGAGTTTATATGCCCTAGTATAGCTGTGTATGGATTGGAATACTTGATCTAAATTCATGAATGCTTATTTTAGTATCTTATCTTTCTTTTTCATAATTAATTTGAATCCCATGTTGCTAGGTTGAATAATTTATGAATTTTCTAAGTGACTGGTCTATGATTCCCTTTCACAAACATGCTAAGACAAAAATGGCTCTAACCTAATCATCCATAGTTGAAAATGAATGAAACCTTGTGAGATAATAAGTTAGACCTTTTAAATAGTTATTTTTCTTTCCTTTTTTATGGACTAATATTATAATAATGGATTGATGGCCTAGGCTGACTGGTGGGAGTAGGTAAGCTAGGACAATAGGATGATATGATTACAGAGCACACCCATGATATGACATGACCAATATAATGGCATGGTTAGAATAAATAGGGTGTTCCATTAAATAAAAAAGATTTTGGAAAGGTTTTTATAAGGTTTTAAGGTTTCTACAAGTATTTTTGTGAAGAATTGTCCAAAGGCCTAAAAGATAGCTCAAAAACTAGGGCTTGAGGATGAACAAGATTGTGGGTGATTTGGGACTTTGAATGTTGGGATTATTGAAGTGATAGGTAATATATTTCATAATTTTATAAAATTACATAGGGTTTTGTGGAGTAATTTGGAGAAATTGTCCAAAATAGTGAAACTAGGCCTAATGCAGTTAGGCCTAAATAGCCCTATTTATGGATAATGCCATTGTCATGATTGTCAATGTGACTAGAAGTGTCAAATAGGTTCAAGAAGGATGTGGAGGATATATTAAACATCAAGAAGGGCCTAGGAATTAGTGTCAAAGATGCTAAGAAAGGGTTTAGAGTTCTAAGGGAAGTAATAAGGCATATAAGGGCTAGTAGGACTAGTTCCTAAACAAGAAGATCAAGTTCTTACATCAATCCAACTATACCTAGGAGGTAAGTTGGGAAAACATGGTCTTAGAGAACTATATTGGTGGAAATAACAAAGGATGGAAGAACCATTAGATGGATCAAGGATTAAAACCATAACTAGTGTTAGTTAAGAGTTGGAACCTTAGACCCTCTACATCATGTTGGCTCCTAATTTAATGGTGATTATTATTATTAGCAGAATTTTTTTTATATTATACCTAGAGGTAGCTAGTGGTCATATTTAGCATAATAAATTGTGTCTCTGGGCCAACTTTAGAAAACACAAATGCTTCCTACACTTCTAGCTCTACAAGACCAAGGTGGGAGTACCTTAAGGATTCAAATATTTTTTTGACTCCTACACTTAATCCCTAAAATTGGTAGATATGGTCCAATTTCTCATATATATATACATATATATATATATATATATATATATATATATATACATATATATATGTATATATATATATATACATATATATATATACATATATATATATATGTATATACATATATATATACATATATATATATACATATATATATATATACATATATATATACAGATATACATATATACATATATACATATATATATATATACATATATACATATATATATATATACATATATACATATATATATACATATATACATATATATATATACATATACATATATATATACATATATACATATATATATATATATGTATATACATATATACATATACATATACATATATATATACATATATACATATATATATGTATATATGTATATATATATGTATATATGTATATTTATGTAGGTATATATGTATATGTATGTATATGTATATGTATATATATGTGTGTGTGTGTGTGTGTGTGTGTGTGTGAAACAAAGATGAGCTATAGTAGCTAACAATAACTCATAAATTCCCATAGATTAGATGATGAACACCCTTATGCACTTGATACAATATTTGATTGATTTAGATTTGAATATAAATTGGATATATGCAGGAAAATTTACTTCAGTTTGTTTTTGATTTATATGACTAGTGCCTTATCCATTATTGTATAGAGTCAACTATTAGAAAGGGATCTAATTTAGATAACTTGTAAATGCATTATATCAGCTATGATCACCTATTCCCATTGTTATGAAATATCCCTCTCATAAATTCATAGACCCTACTGATTCATTGAAGCACTTCCTTAATTCGTTGAATTAAAAGCAACAATGGAATCAATATACAACCTATCTAGATTGCATTCAATCAATTAAACATTATTTAACTGATCTCAAAGTAAACAAATTCATGAAATGGAGACATAGATTGATAACATAGATGTAGTTTAATTGCCCTTTTGTATTGTCCTTTGAAAAGAATAATACAATAACTCATAGAGACTCAATGAAAAACTCAAAACATCTTACTAATTATGGCATTGATATGAAAGCATCAAGAAATTACAAAGCTAGAAAGTAAACTTAGAAGATTGCACATAAAAGTGGACTGACTGTACTTTTGAATCATGGGATCATGGAATCATTTGTCTCCCCTCTTCAAGGGTCATGTTCTTGAGTTCTTGTGTCATTTCTTCTTTGACCTAATTCTATGCATCTACCTCTTCCATCTCAGGATGCTCTGTTCTCAATTTGCAACATCTTTCTTTAGAAATTCCTAGTTTTTTTTCCAAACAAATTGATGGAAGGCTCTAGATTTTAAAAAATCATCATCAGATATAAACTCATGGCAAGCTTGCTCCATCATAGGGTTCAATTCCCTTCCTGTGTAATCAGTCATAGTTAGTTCAAGGCTTGGCATTGGAGTTTGTTGAGGATTTTCCTCGTCTTACTCTACTTGAGTGGTGAATACTCCCCCTTGGCACCTCAACTGCTCCATCTTCTCCCTAGTGAGTTATTCATCTCTAATTTGCAATGGGGATTAAGTAGGTGAATAGTCTTCAATGTGAGGTGTCTATTCTTTTATTATTTTTTGCCTCTTGGACAAGGGCTCATTAGGTCTTTCTTCAAGAAAAACATTGGTTGATCCCATTACCTGTTTCCCTTTATCTATAATGGCTCTTTTATATTGGATCACATTATAGCTAGGTCTCTTATGGACAACTAACTACCCTATTCCTACAGTAGTAGTGAATGACAATCTCCTCATAGCCTCTTTTACTATTTCTAGAAAAGAATTAATAAAAAAATTATTTCTTTTTATTCATGGTCTTCGTGATTTCAAGAAAAGTAATCATGAGTTTTATGATTCTATCTGCCTCTATTTTTGCATCATCTAGAGGCTTGTAATCACTATCAAAATAATGAATGTATTCTAGAACTCTAGAAAAAACTCTCCATTTTTCTTTCTTGATCTCTTGTTCTTGTAGAGAAATTAATTCCTTATTATTTCCTTAGGGAAATAAAACTCATGTGTTTTGGAGCCAACTTTAGCCATTAGTCTAAAGATATCAAAAAATCCCTCAATATCACAAAAATGGGGATGAGACATAGCCATCTTGTAATGGTCTAGAAATTTGTACAAAAACAACCATCCACCTTTTGTAATTATTAAATGGTGGGCTATAGTACAAGTGGGGAAAATTGAGCCTCTACCTCTTCTAACCAAATATGCTTCCTCCAATCCTCATAGCTACCACAACATCTCAGCTATTCCTACCTTCAAAGCTACCTGGTAGGGCAATACATGGGGAGCCACTTGAAAACCATAAACTCTAAATATAATTGAAATAGAGTATGGTATGCTATCTTCCATGTTATGTGATACTTTCAAACTAGAAGGATTATCCATGGGTCTAATAAAATTCATCAATGCCTTGGGGATTCTAGGATTGTCCCTTAATATGAGGCATCTTAGCCTTGAAGAAAAGTACCTTTTAAACCTGACAAAATTGGCCTTCTCTAGATCCCAATTCATATCTACACTCCACAAGTAGATTGGAAGAGCCTCCCCTTCATGTTCACTGTTAAGAATCATCTCCTTCTCAAAATACTTTACCCCCTTAAACAAAAACATATGCATCAACAATGAGTAGTGGTCAAAAGTCTTTTCCACTTTACCCTTCACAATTCCAAATAATCCTATATGAATTTCCTCCACCAAGTAAGATGAAAAATCAAAAATAATATCAACACCAAAAGAAGAAATTTGAACCAACATATACATCAATTTTATTGGCACAAAACTTTCCTCATTCTCACAAAAATCCCTACACAGAGTCATATATATTTCTATTGCCCTAGAAGTGAAAAATTCCTTTTTAAAAGGTTCCTTAGTAAATGTTGGAACTACTAGAAAATTTCTAGTTGTACCTATATGTGGTCTCAGTGCATCTTTCCTTATCTTATGCTTCTTAGAAAAGTATTCTTTCTCCAAACCTGGCAGGTCAATAGGTATATGATAATCTAAAAATGGTTCTAGATGAAAAAATTCTCTAATTTCTTTAGGATTTATTTTGACCAGGTACTCACCATCCATCCCTCTCACTTCCCTAGCAATTGGGTCATAATTTTGGGCAATGGCCATTAATAGGTCAAAATCCATAAAAACACTAGGGACCACTAAGATTCCCAAGTCAAAACTCCAAATGCTCCTATGAGGAGCAAACAGGTTTCTTTCTGAGAACCATTTTCAAAAAACATGGAGCCCTATTTTAGTAGTCATAGCATCTCTAACCCAATTCCCTCTATCATACAACCCATCTACAATCTTGAGTTTAGGGTTTACAAAAATTATCTTTTTCATTTGACTAGACTCATTTGTGAACTTAGGCAATAATTCAAGTAGATTATCATTGTATGTTTCTATTAGCATAATCTACCTATCTTGAGAATAATTTCCTTGGAGGCATGATTGAAAAAATTGCAAAATAAGAGAATACTTTGATATATATACTGAATTGAGAAACTTACTTGGATCTTTGCTACTCTTCCACTGCAATTTTGTGACACATTGTAAATACTGAAAATTCTTTCATATTTTAATCACACAAAGCACAATTCCTCAATGGCTCTAAACTCTCTAAATGTATGAATTTTTTTTGTGTAGAGAAGAAATGGCAAGATCTTTGCAATATACTATGTTTTTGGTTCATAGGAGGAGCCTTCAATCTTCATATATGAATCGTAAGGAGAAACAGGGTGGAATCACCTTCTATTTTTAAAACATGTCATCGATTCTAAAAAAATTGATGATCTAGGAACAAAATCATGAATGACTCACCTTCAACTTGCCAGGTAGGTAGTCAACCCAATAAGATTTTTCCAATTAAGCCTTTCTCTTTGATGCTAGCAAATCAATCTGGACCCACTGGTGCTTGTGAACACGTGTCATACTCTTGCTACATCGCCATGCATAAACATCAATAAACTCTTGCATGTGACATAGCCACCATCATTGATGCTCTTCTAATCAGACTATGGGGATTTTATGACTACTCTACTCAAATGGCGGTGGGTCCTTATGTTTTCTCTTTCATTGCCATGTTGCATGCACTAAAAATCAAACAACTTCTCATGGCGACTTAACACCCACCATTGATGTATTTTGATCTAATAGTTGTAACTAACATGTGTCTTTCCTCTAAGTGTAAATCCACATGACATGTGACATGTCATAATTTTGACATGCTGGCAAGGTAGTTATAATATTTACCCTTTTGGCAAGCTACTCTTTAAAATCAGGCTCTAGTGTGTCTCATTTTCATGGGAAGGTGCTATGTCATTACCAAAAAAATCATGAGTTTTTCAGCTATGACATAGTGGCCACTACATTTTTTGACCAAATCTGGCACTCAAAGTATACATGTGCTCATCAATGTTACTCCATTCATAGCTTCTGACATTCCATGATGATCATGTGGCTTATTGATGATGAGAAGACTTTTTGGTACCTGCTTTTCAGCGTAAACCTCATCGTATTCCATTTTCCCAGTAAGTCATCATGTTGCTACTAGAAAAACTCCTACGCATTCTAGTGGCACCACAACGACCACCTTAAACCTTGAAAAATCCTAGCGCCATGAAATATATCATGTTCATGTTATGGTACTTCATTTATTGCATCTCTAACACATCTGTCAATCCATTGAGTTGACATGATTTGTTAATGACTAGTAGACTTTTTAGCAATGTATTTACCTTTGGCCTGCCATGTTTTCCAATTTGCAGGAGGTCACCATGTTGCTATTGGTAGAACTCTTACTTTTTTGATGGTGGCATAGCAACTGTCGGGCCTTCACAAAAATTGGCAATGCAAAAAAGGCATGCTCCAAGAAATACCCTTTTTGATGCCTAAAATCTTTGATGACCCATCATGCCACTAAAATCCTTAAAAGAAAATAAAATTCTAGCACTCATCTTTTGGTGTTTCATGTCACCGTGATTTTGTTTTGTGACCATTGCCATGTCGAGAAGGATAAAAACCTTACAACTTTTGTATGTGACATGACAACCACCATAGATGTGAAGGAACATCTCATGGTAGGAAATTATTTTGGGAAAAATGAAAACAAAATTTAAAAACTTAAACAATTTATTGAAAGTATGTACCTTTTCCAAAATGATTCTCCTGCTCAATTTTCAAAATAAAGGCATCCAACCTAAAAGGTCTACATAGAGCATAAACATAGTTTTTAAATAGGGTTTTTCCTAGGGCTAAAAAACTTTTAAAATGCCAAACCCTAATTTTCAGAATATATATAGATCTATTTTATTTTCATACATATTTTTATGAAGATTTTTTGCATTGTGGAAAATAAGACCATCACATCATACATGAGTTCTACTTGTCTAATGGTAAGATAGTGGGCTTAAAATTTTCCTGAAATAACTTGGTGTATGACTTATATGAGTAATTTCTAGATGACACAAATTTGTGATGGGAGAATCCTCCATTAAGGAGGCCAAATATTTGAAAGAGTGTCTCTAGGTCTACATCAAAGCTATAGGTCAGTTGATCTACTAGAAAATGACCTCTCTTTACTTCATCAACACCCTAATTCACAAACAAATAATGATTGGTAGTATTTTGGATTGAAAAGTTAAAATTCTTTTGGCATCCTACCTTGGTTTACCTTTAGGCCTTAAACCTCTAGTGGATAGATTAAATCATAAACTGGCTTGTTGGAAAGGGGTATTATTTAATCTAATTAGGTCTATTCTTCAAAATCTCTGGGTCTATGGCCTATGTTTGTTTAGGATGTCTAGAAATTTTGTGGATTCCATTGAAAAAATACTAAGGAATTTCCTCTAACATTAGTGAAGGATAAAAAAACATTTTGTTTTTTTGAGGTAAAAGTGGGTAGTCACTATATAAATATATATTAATAGTTTCCTGGTTCAAGGGCCCCTTAGGGAAAGAACTAGTAAAGAAAACCCTAATTCATCACCCAGATACAATATTATATAGATCTCTAAAGTTAAAAAAACCTTGATAATACAATCTAATCACAATATTTGTAGCATCACAATCACATAATCTCATGAAAAAGGTACCCAAAATCCCCAAATTGAAGACACCTCTTTGAATTCAAATAACAAATCTACTACCAAAAAAAACAAGACCCTTATTGATCAAGAAGCACCCACAAAATCAATTTCCAAGATGATGAAATGACTACAAAATTGAGCCCCACTATGCTGGAATACCATCAAAGAGATGATAAAATGTGAGCCACAAACAACCCACTAGAACATGACTTGGTTACCATTATTAAAAATACTTTTTTAGAGACAATGGATTAGCAATCATGTGTATAATTTGCCTTTGAATTTTCCAAGATACATAATTCATTGAAGTTTGTTACTAAAAATTCATACTTGTTAAATAAATGTCTAGAGCATCACTTCCCTATTTTTATAAAAGATATTCCTCCTTGTTACCCTCTCTAAATGAGTGTGAGAAAAAAAAAGATACAAAGGACTCTAATAATTTTCAAACATTAGTCATAATGTACTTTAATTTCTAATTTTTAATCCTTTTATGGATGTATGCATTTATGATTATTGATGAATCCCCTTCAACATGGAATTTTCTAAGGTAAATCTTCTTTGCAATAGCCAAACCATGATGCAACCCATTTGCCTCTATAAGATCATTCATACTAATAGGTAAAGAGACACACTTGAAATTAAGAATTTTACCCCACTAATTCCTAAGAAATACACCACAACTTGATTTTCTAGGATTACCCTAAGACGAGTTGTGAAAGTTAATGTTAATGTAATCAAATGAAGGAGGCAACCATCATAGTTGATCTATCCAGCCTAGGTTGTTGACTTGAAGGCATCATGAAAGGGGGAATTTTATTTTTTCTCCAAACCTTTAATAGTTCTTCATCCCAATGTGTGGAAATGTAATTTTAAATTTTGTCTTTCATATTTTCATCCACAACTTCGAAAATCATTTTTTCAATTCTTTTTAGAACACATTCTATTGACATTTTATCATTTCTAAATATTATTTTGTTGCGTTCCCACGAAATGCTCCAAATAAAAAATGTTGATGCACAAATCCAAATGCAAGAAAAGAAAGATTTAGAATAGAGAGTAGGTCGCGAATGGATGACATCCAATAGCGATTGGGGAGTATTGATAAATTTAGTTTATGCATGACCAAAGGCCAACATTGTTGTGAAAATTAGAATTGGAGTATTAGATGATCCAAATTTTCTTCCATTTGGTTGCAAAGAATACACCCAAACAGTTGAGATATGTTTAATTTATAAAGCCTATCACTAGTTAATATCCTTTTCTAATTGCTAGCCAAGCATAACACCCAACCTCAAGCATTACCACTTTATTCCAATAAAATTTCAAAGTTCTTAGATTATTTACCTACCGATCCCTAAAAAATAGAGATTTGTAACCCACTTTAATTGAGTATATACCCTCAACAACTAGATCCCAAATGATATCATCTTTTTTTTATTGAAACTAATTTTCCTATCAAAAAAAAAATTATGTAGCCAAACTTTCTAATTATGATTTACTAGGAAAAGAAATAGATCTTTACATATATTTTTTCAAGAAAATATTTGCACAACAACCACATAATCAACTAATAATGTGCCCCATTCATTTTTGATACTAGGAATTTCTAAAGTAATCTCTACTTTAAGAATTAGTGGATAGTAAGAAAATCATGAATCTTCCGAAAACTTTACTAATTCACCATTGTGCACCTCCCAAGAAATAAAATTTGTAAAAATGTCCCTGGATGATGTAATGAAATTCCACATTGTTGAACCTTCATTCAGATTAAATATGGTCATAATCCAATTTGGATTTGATTAATCAAGATACTTCTCCTACATTATTTTATACCACTTTTTAAAAGGATTTTAGAGTATTTTCCATGCAAGTTTTGCACCCAAGGAAACATTTCTCTAATACATGATGTCATGTAAGACAATACCACCAACCAATATTTCATCCAACAAAACAAAATGAATTCTCATTTTATACATCATGTTGTTTTTCCAACTAAAATCTCTAACTAGTTTCTCGAACTTTTTGATTATTCTTGTCAGAGCTTTCAAGACTAACATGGTGTAATTTGTAATAGATGACAACATTATTTTGACCGACATGATTTTTCTAGCATGAGACAACCAATTTTATTTCCATGAGCTAATATATATTTTTTTTTAATCTAAAATATCATTCCGATATATTACTTTGTTCTTACTAGAAAATGGAGGGATGTTAAGATGCAATGACAAAATAATCTCTTGTGTGAAACCAAGAATATTTACTAATTTCCTAGAAACCAAATCATTTTTGTGGAAGATATATTTTTTGATCACTAACTCTTTTCCCTGGGACATTTGTGTATAGGTCCAATGTTTGTTTAATTTATCTTTCTTCGTGGACATTATCACTCCCAAATAATAAAGTATCATCTACAAATAGATAATGAGTAATTGAAAGAGACATGCCTACAATATGAACTCCAAGCCATTTATGCTCATCCTATTTTTCCTTTATAATCCTACTAAAATCCTCTACCATTAGAATAAATAAATATGGGGATAAAGGATCCATTTTCCAAACACCTTGAGAGGACTCAAAGGAACCATATACTTCTCCATTCATGAGAACAAAAAAGTGAAATCCTAAAATACATGATTTTTCCCATTTGCACCATTGTGACTCAAAACCAAACTTGTGTAGAACTTTGAACGAAAATCTCCTTGGACTTTACATATGCTTTCATTATATCTAATTTAATCATCATTAAAGGAGTCTAATTTGTTTGGATTGAATGGAATAATTCATGTGCCACAATTTCCCCTTCCATGGTATCTTTCCCATGAGAAACCCACCTTTATTTGAATAAATGATCTTGGGTAGTAGATTTTCTAGCCACATGTAAATTCCTTTTTTGAATATTTTATACACTATGTTATATAGGGAGATTGGCCTAAATTATACAATTTTTCATAGAGAATGTTTTCTTTGGTATGAGAGAAATATGTGTAATATTAAAGTTTCTTAGCATTACATCATTTTGTATGGATTCTTCAAGTTCATTATGAGATAAAATCTCACCACATCACAATACTTCTAATAGAATAAAAAAGTGAATCCATCTAGAATAGGAGCCTTGTCCTGGGAAATAAAAGATACCACCTAATGAAGTTATGTCATTGTTAAGGTTGAAAGAAGCTCTTTATTTTCAACCTATGTGCCTATATTTGGAATCAAATCAAAAATTTATTGATCACTAACCAATGTAATATGTGGTTGTAATGCCGAAGCCAACATGTCTTGGAAATATCTAACAATCTCTTTTGAATACAATCTTTATTTTTTCAAATAACCTCATCTGATGCTCCTTCAATTTCAAATAGTATATTTGATGCCCTCTTTTGTTGTATTAATCCATGGGTAATTTTTTTGTTCTTATAACACTCTCTAATCCATAATTCTTGAGATCTCTACCTCCAATATACCTCCTCCTATTTACTTACTTCCCATTTAGATTGTAGATTGTTCTCTTTGTTCATGTATTGATGAATTAAGTCCATTTATGATTATATCTTCATTGTTTTTTTTTTCTTCCACAACTTAATTAAGGTGAAATATATTTCCAAATATATGAGGATAAAAAAAAATTGGACTTAGTGGCCTAGGATAAAGTCTATACAACCAAAACCATAGGAGAGTTGGGTATTTTCTCCATTACAATGATTAATTTTTCTCTCCTAGAAAAGTGAATTTGGGATATCTTTAAGGATAACGATGATTTGAATAATATCATTAAGATAAAATATTTAATTACAAATCAAGGCTTAGGTGAGTTTCTTGATTTGAATGTTTTTGGTCAAAGTTCATGTTTTTGGAATAGCATCCAACAAGAAATGTCAACTATCAAATTAAAATCCATATGGAAAGTTGGTGATGGTTAGAGTATTGAATTCTAGGAGGATAAGTGGCTTTTTGAGCATCCCATTTCTCCCTATGTTAAAACTTCCCCCTTTAAAGAGAGATGGACACATGTATTTGATACTTTAGCGTTTGGCTATAGGCATAATGATAACTAGGTCAACATTACAGTGATTGATCTAACACTATCCCAAGTGACAATCAAGCTCAATTCCTTGGTTATTAAAATTATAGAGTATACTAAACTTATCTAGGATGATAATTTTCGTGGCAAGTTCTCACTATCACCAGTAGTTGTGGTGCTCCAAGGCCCAATTTTATTCTCCCCCATTTCAGATTCTATTTGGAATAAACTTCCTATACCAAAAATAAACATCCTCCAATGGATGGATATTCAAAACAAAAATCTTGAAGATGACTTGGCAAAAATAGGTATTTTCTTAACTAATAAGTATTTTCTTTGTCAAGTAAATTTGGAATTAGTGGACCACATTTTCTTTCAATGTCTTTTTGCATGGAAAACTTGAATGTGTATTCTACAAAGGTGGAATTTATGGTGCAGAGTGTCAAGGAAGATAATAGGTTTTTGGGTGAGGTGGAAATGCCATAAAATTGATCTTGATAGTAATCTATGGGTTCTTCTAGCCCTCATCTAATGTGGAATCTATAGAAGGAGAAAAATAATAGGGTGTTCAAGGATGCCAACTACTCACTAGCCTTGGTAGCTGAAAGGATAAAAAATAATGTTGTTGCAAATTTCCAAAGTATCCTTTAGAGAAAAATTATTTTGAATGGCAGGGAGCGAGGGGGAGTGGAAGGCATTAGGGTGAAAAAATAAGAGTTAAATAAAGAGTAACATGATAATACTAGATTAGACTATCCACTTTAAGGTTAGCTCAAAATAAATTTTGAGGAGGTGGCCAAGGTAGTTTTGGATATGGTATGATTATTAAAAAAGAAAAAGAGATGATTTAATCAAAGAAAATAAAAAAACAACCAGCTAAGGTGATCGAGTCACTCCAAAGGTTGTGACTAGTAGAGAAATGTGTTAAATTGTTGAAGTTGATTTAATTTTTCATTAGTCTATTATGTTTATCAATGTCCCTCTTCTCTTCTCTTACTTTTTATTTCACACCATCCATCAATTACTTCTCATCTTCCCTTAATTTAGGCTATGTAAGCTAAAGTGGGTATTTGAGGTTTGATACCTTGGTGTCTCCATTGATTTATTGTTGTCATAAATATTGAAGTTTAGACTCATTATTTATTTATTTTTTACTTTCTCTTGTCTTTCTCTATACAATCCATTTATTGCTTCTCATGTTGCTTGATTTCATTTTTTTTGGTATTCTAAGGTCCATACATGAATTGATCCTTCCAAAAGTTTACATTGATTTATTCAAAGATCGTTTAATTATTTTTAAATACCTAACAATTTAATCATTGCTTCAATATATATTTGTAATCATGTACAATGGTATACAATTATAATTTTAGTCAAAAATTTATAGTTCAATCAAATTTCATACAATTCATCTATGAACGATAGCATGAGATACAGATTCAAAGTTTTAATTTGTTATACGATAATACATAAAAATATTAACATCAAGATTTTTTTTAAAAATATTGAAATGACAACTAAAGTTCTCTTTAATTGTTGATAAATTATATTTTAACAATCATATGCTCCCTAAAACATGCTTTGTTTGTATGGTGGGCTTTGAAGCCTCTAGATAATATTTGAATTTGAATAGTTCAAGTAGGGAAAATGGAAATGGTGTTCTGTGTGAATTGTAGGGTGAATATATGCCTAGAATGTGGTATCTTCCTAATGCTAATTTTATTTATGATTGTGTTCTATTCCTTGAAACAATGTTTTGTGTTCTCAAGAATCTAGAAAACGGGACCCTTACAAGTAGTCTTTCAGGTAATTTTAATAGATCTAATACTTTAAGGTTCCTACTTTTGAAATTGTCTTGAGTAGGGCCTAGGTTAGTGGTGTTAAGGGTGTCTACCCTTGTTCCCTTCAAGTGGGATCACAAGTACTAGACCAAACTATTTTGTGTTAGTTTTCTTGGGTAGCCTTCTTCTCCACTGGATCCTATTAAAGTTTGTTTACCACATAGATTAATTGATTAAATGCACACAAACAATGAAAAAGAATAGCAATAGTAGTACTCTATTTATTATTTTCATATGCCAAGAGATTCCATATAGAGCATAAGATAAGATAAGATAAGATGATTTACAATGATCCTAGACAGGATATAAATAATTCCCATTGAACCTTCCCGAAGACGTCCATTAGCTACATAACAATAGTAATCTACCCATCATCTACCCAATAACTACTGACGACATCATCCCCCCAAAAGAAAAAGTTGTCTCTGGATGACAATTACAAAACATCTGAGACAAATTAACAAAAAGAATACATTAACTAACTAACTACAACAAGATAGATCTATTTATGTCAAATCACTTTCACATTCATCTTGTGCCTACACCAAACTATTCTCTAACGAATGTTGCATCTATAGCCTCTGCTAACACAATACTGTTTCCTTAATCTAGCTAACCTTGATAGCCATCCGTGCTCCTTTCTCTACTTCCAACTCTTGAGTACCTTGGGCCAAGTGTCACTGAACTACCTTCAACTAGATGATCAACTCCTCCCAAGCTCTCTATGCATCCACCAAGATAGCTTCACATCCAACACCTACTCCAAGTGCCTCAAAGCATAACATCCCTCTCAAAAGGCTTTCTCTAGTGCTCTCTCCACCTCTAGTACACTATGCTTGCAATAGCTCCAGGTCTCATCAACTAGTCATACTTCCCATGACTGATTAACTGCAATGATTGGGGGCCTAGGGGACAATGCCCCCAACATTTTTGAAGCCACACAAAATACCATTTTCATGATTTTCTTTTGATCCCATGCTCCTTCTAGCAATTGCTTGCATTTTCCACCTATTTATGTCTTTCCCTTCCCCTCGACATCATCCCACACTCTTTTTGGCAACTGCTTGCATTTTCCACCTGTTTATGTCTTTCCCTTCCCCTTGGCATCATGCGTTACTCATTCTAAACTATTTAAATCCATCATCATTTTTTTTTTGGCTCCTACCTCTACCTGTTCTATCTCTCTATCACTCCTAACTACTCTATTGCTTTTTCCTTTCTACAGAGAATATGATTTACCACATCTATGGGATAACAAATTTGGACACCGAGCAATAACATCTCTCTCTTGCTACACCACTTGCCTCAAATTCTGTTTGCTACTTGGTAATGTCCCTTGAATTTCAAGGAGGCTAATGAGCACTAGAAAAGGGAAGGCACAGATAGAAGAATGAATCCTCGACAAAAATAAGCAAGTGCTGCAACCCTGGGGATATAAGGCAATTCGCACATAAACCTTCCATGGACAAGAAAAAAAAGGCGTGGCTCTAAGGACCACCTGCAAAAGAATAATACCACCCATGGACATGAGTGTATAGCCGTGGAGACAAGCCATAGATGAAGGATAGGATGAGGGCAACAAACAGTCAGCAGAAGAAAAGAAATCCATAGAAGAGAAGCTATAAGTGCGGAAGACACCTCACGGGGGAATAAGGGAAATCTATGGGAGTCACCCCACGGGGAACTAAGGCTATCCATAGGTGAATATCCAAAGACCCACCCATGGGATTCTTTTTCCATGGACAGGTGTTCGTGGGGATGACCATGAGCCTTTACCCACTCACTTTTTCTTTTTCTTTTTTCCTTTTTTTTCCCTTTTTTCTTCATTTTTTTTTCTTTCATTTTTTTTTATACAAAAAAATATAACTCAACTTTTCCTCCAGACTTTTTCGTCCTGCGACAATGAGGGAGTCCTTTAGCCTTTCCCATTCTACGATGTTGACCAAATCTTCCGAGCATAGTACATCTTCAACTTCGATCTGTTGACTAGCGGAAGCACTTCTTGTCCATCCAACGTCCATATTTTTATTGCTCTATTATCACCTACCTCCCAGATCTAGTATGGCTTGAACCATATGATCTTAAACTTTTCTGGTTTGATCTCTTTCTATCCATCATATTTCAACACCCACTATCCCAGTTGGAACTCATTCAGCTTCAAATGTTTATCATGCCATGCTTTACACCTATTCTATGTCACCTCCATGGCCTTTTGTGCCTACAATCATCAATGTTTATTTAAGTTAGACGATCTCTCACTTAGGTTTTCGATATCATCCAGTTTGTTCTCGACACTCAGTACCATGAATTCCATTGGTTAGCACTCCTTCCCATCAACAACTATATTCTTGATTTTACTCTGTACTGTTGTAGCTTTTATTAAACCCTTCCTCTTTGTTTCTTGTGTAGACCATCCGATGTGTTTTCCTTGCTGTCGGCACCTTTTTGCTATATATATGGTTCGATGTAACATTTCCTTTTTGTGTGGTCATATGGTAGAATCTTTCCTTTTTCTGGGTTTGTACTGTATGTTTTTCCCTTTAGCTTCAGTTGTAACCACCTTTTCCACTTCTCTATATTCCTTTAGACATTCATTTCCCTCTTCTTTCTTACCTTCATTGACCCTTCACATCTTACAGTTCGGAAAGAGTTCATAGTCCTCTATCTACTAGTGATAAAAATTGTTCATAGAATCTAAATGACCACCTATTGATCCTCCTTCCAACCATATGACTCCCTCCTAATCTGGTTCCATACACTGCCTCCCTTCATCTTCTTCTTCAAAATCTGAGGACAAAGCTTCTTCCCCCACCATCTGGGTGTGCAAATCAATGACGAATTTTTGTCCTTTGCTTTCAAGTGATAAAGTGTTTTTCTTCCAATCATGTTTAACTCTGGCTTGAATAAGCCATCTGTAGCCCAGAATGGCATCTTATCCTTTTCTCTTCAGGGAGATCACGACAAAGTCAAGCAAGAATGACTATGTGACAATCGTTATTGACTGTACCATCAGGACGTTGAGAGGTTTAATGTTGTGTTGGTCTGCTATCAGAAACTGGAATGTAGATGGCCATAATGGTAGCTGTCCCAAACTCTTCCAAGTCTCCTCAAGTAAGACATTCATGCCAGACCCTTTGTTGACAATTGTATCCATTAGTACATTTCCCAAAATCCCTATCTTGACAACCACCGGATGACATCTGAATGTGAGGGCTAACAACATTGGGTCTTCTCCACCGATGAAAATTTCCTTCCCTCTTCTTGGTTCTCATGGTAACTTGGCAGTTGGCACGATATTTGTGAGTGCCAATCAGAGTTGAGGCATTGTGAGCAATAGATAACTTATTTTGATGAGTACCTCAGTTTGTAGTATCTGTCATACGATGTTCTATTTGGCACAGTTCCTTGCTAAGGTGCCGATGGTATCCTTCAACTAAGATGTCTCCACTTGTGTTGCTTTCTCAATTTTCTTTCATACTTCCTCCAACCTCTTCTTTTCTTCTATTGGGTTGGGGTATAGTTTTGCTTGTTTTCATGTGATTGCCAACACCTCCTCTTTGTCTGTCCTGATAGTGATTAGATTCACTCTAGACTTTCAGCACTTGGCATCTTCATGATCACTGGGTCTGCACCACCTACATAATAATTATGGTGTGTTTGTTGTTGTACAATCTTAGGAAAAGTGGCCCTACAAATTACATGCATGACACTGAGCAATCGATCATCCATTCGTATCATATTAAATTTGACTTTAGCTGCCATTGTTATTGTTATTGTTCTACCCACCTCTATTATTTCTATATCCTCTAGAAATGGCACCCTCTGTACTTGTGTTCCCACTCCTTCTAGACATGGAAGCCTCCTCTACCAAGAATACTTGTTGAGGTTCTCTAGTTTTCATGTTGAAGGGACATTCTTTTGTAGAATGTCCCATGATCTAGCAGATGTCACAAAACTGATTCTTTGGATAGGATCCTTTTGTGTGACCTTCTACCTTACATTTTTTGCACCATAGCTCACTTCCCTTTGATTCTTTTTGTATGTTCTTAAATTCTTTCATCATTTGGATCATGTCCTTTTAGAGAGCTCAGACCTTCTTGCTATTGTTTTCATCATCGCTTCTTTCTTCTTGCATAGACGCATTATTGTTTGACTCAGATGAGCTACTCTTCTTCTTCTTCTTTATTTTTTGCTCACTTTCTAGGTTCATCACCTAATTGTATGCTTCAGTGTATGATGACAGCAACACAATCTTCATCTTCTTCTGCAACTTCAAGCGTAGACCTTCAATGAACCATCTTTTTTGTAGCCCATCAACTGGCTTATTTTCCATTTTATTTATCAAGTATCTTAATTTTTTGATATAGAGTCAAACTATTTCATTCTTCCCTTGTTTTGTGTTGTATATCTTAGCTACAATCTCATTTTCATCGCAGAGTAGTTGAAATTCGACAGTAAACTCCTTCTTAAGGTTGTCCCAAGTGGTTAACTTCTAGGGATCTACATTGGTGAACCAATCAATTATGACACCCCATAGGGTTAACAAAAATTTTCAGACCCATTCATTTGTATCTATTATGCCATTTTCCCTCCAAATTGTTATGCATGTTTTATAGTGTCAGATTGGATCGGCTGTACCATCACCATCAAACTTTGGCAGCTTTTCCTTTGGTCCTGCCATCAGTACTAGATTTTGTGCATGGGTGTTGTTTGGTCTTGCAACACTAGCATGCTCCCATACTAGTGCTTTGCACTCCCACACCAAGGCTTTGCACTCCCATGCTAGCGATCTGCACTCCCACACTGGTGATCTGCACTCCCACACTAGTGGCCTGCACTCCCAGACTGACGCTTTGTACTCCCACACCATGGCTTTGCACTCCCATGTTGGTGATTTACATTCCCACACTGGTTCTCTACACTCTCACACCGGTGATCTACACTCCCACATTGGCAATCTGCATACCCACACCGATGCTCTCTCCAATAGTTGTCTTATCTCCAACATCTGTGTTCTCTAGTGAAGAAGGGTTTTTCCATTCCGAAAGTGTATTGCAGACGAAGAGTTCACTCCACGTTCATGCTCCCTCAGGACTCCTAGCTATTTGAGTTAATTTCCTTTCATTTGGATTCTCTTCCCTTGAAAAATATAGGTTCAAAAATTCCTCCCTAGCTTCTTCCACCAATTCCATTCACTGTTGAGTCTCCTCCAACAATTTCTCAATGCTTTAGTATCAGTTGGTAATCTTCTAAAACCTGCATCTGCGTTCGACCTATTGCACCAAAATAAAATTTCCTTAAGCTGTGCAAATTTCATCTTTGTCCTTCAGCTTATTCTTATTTTTCTTTAACTAATTTGGCATTAGTCATCATTCTAGCCTTTATTCTAGGTCCATTAGGCAATGGCACCAAATTTTTACCGCATAGATTAATTGATTAAATGTACACAAACAACGAACAAGAACATCAATAGTAGTACTCCTTTATTCACATATGCCAAGATATTACATTACTAATGATAAGATAAGATAAGATAAGATAAGATGATTTACAATGATCCCAAACGGGGTATAAATACTTCCCACCGAACCTTCCCGAAAGGGGTCTGTCAGCTACATAACAATACTAATCTACCCATCGACTACCCAATAACTACCGATGACATCAACCCATCGGCTACACAATCTATACTGATGAAAAAGTTGGGTACCATAATGGGGAGTTTTCTATATTCATTTTTTACTCCCTCCTAGATTCTCCAACTTTGGCATTAGATTTAATAGTCATAGGTAAGTTTCTATGTTCCCACACTAATATTGGAGATATTAAATATTTTGTTATAAAAAATGATATTCTTGAAGGGACACATTGAGATTTCTTCTCTCCCTAAGGGTTTTGTTTCATTTTAATTCTCCAATAAGGAGGAATATAACAAGGTTCTTTATAGAGGGCCTTGGATTTTTGGTAAAATTACTCTCTCTTTTTTTAAATGGGTGTCAAAATGGTATTTTGGTGATAATTTATTTTCCCATATCCCTATGTGGGTACATCTCCCAAGGTTACCTTTGGATTTTTAAAATGAAGAATTCTTTAAAGGTATAAAAACTTATTTTGGAAAGTGAATTTCTATTGATTATAACATGATTTATAAATCTAGGATTATACTTTCCATAATTTGTGTTAATGTATATAGGTTTAAGAACATCCCTTTGGTTGTTTTTATTAACTCAATGTAGCGGATCGTGAAACAAGAGGTTTAGTTTGAATCTCTCCCATTTCCTCCTTTTGTTTGTAATAAGACATGTCCATAGGTTAAAAACTATTGTAAGAAAGTTAAAAAGGTTTGGTGAAGGACCCCTTTTATCAAGGGTCTTTGGGTCATACCCATAAGTAAGAATAGGTCCACAAGTAGGGTGCTCACAACTTCATGGTTATTGGAAGGTCAGATCATGTAGGATCAACTTTTGTGAAGGATAGAAAGTTGAATATTGATCTGAAAGGTTTGATCTGTCTAGAGCTTGTGGGTTATGACATCTGTTCAGGTATCCATGGAGGATCCAAAGATACTTTTTGGGGATCTTGTTCCCATGAAAATTCATTTTGATGTTTTGGTTAAGAATCAGGGGGTTTTGCATGGGGATTCATCCTTGGGGTCCCTAGTAGTGGGAGATTGTTTTGAGTCAACCACTTCAACCAGTTCAACCAATCAAAAAATGGGATATAAATGGAAAGATGGTGGAGTGTAAGTCATTGACCAAGATCTCGAAAATTCAAAAAATGTCTATTTAAGGTAGATTCTAATGCTAGAATCATGTGTGTTAAAGAAAAGAGATGCATAAGGAGTGAATGCATGTGTAGGAGTGAATGAAAAGTTTCAGAGACAGACCCAATAGACAACAATCAAAGTTGTGAAGGACTGAGCAAGGTTATTAGATAAGGAGAGATGGATTAAAGATATAGGAAAGGGGAGTCCCAAGACCATCTTGAAGAGAAAATTGAGGGTTAAGTACTAAATAATTCATTCTTATTTGATATAGGGTAAATCTCTTAATAAAGTAGTGTTAACAAATCTATGTAAACCTCCTAATAGAGTCTTTACTTCATTGTGAATGTAAAATCCTTTAACAAGGTGAGACCTAATAGTCTCTTAAGAATTTAATAGGGAACAACCCTCACAAAGTAGATCATATATTATGACCAATTATTTTAACCTTAATTGGTTAACTTTATTGTTGTAATAGTGAAGATTTGTGGGTTTCATCCCCACCCTAGTTTTACCTTCATCTTGAAGTGTTTGTGGGTTACCAAATTATTGTGTTATGTGTTGAACTCTTTATGAATGTGATGTATTTATGTTAGCATTATAGTTTTAAATGGTAGATCTAATATATGTGATATATTTGATATGAATTTGTGAAATTGGTTTTGAAGTAAAAATTTTAAGCCTGCCTCTTAGTTTCTTGTTTCCCATATACTTATTCCAATAGTTTGAAGATGAAAAAATATTATTCACAATATTTAAGTTCCCATTTCAATGGAATTTAATGGGGTTTTTAGCTTGCTAAAGGCAAGGTGGGTGATTCTAGGCTGAGGAAACTTGAAAAATGTATTCATGTGGGATTGCCAGGATTGAAGATCTCTAGTCTAGAGGTGTTCATAAAGATTGTAGAAGATAAGGTTTTGAGATTTAATCCAATGGGTCCCCTCTTTTTAGAAGAAGTCTCTTCAACCTCTTCAGAAAATTAGAAGTATGTAGAAACTAAGAAGATGGATCTCTCATTTTTGAGTTCATTTAAATACTTAAAATGGAAGTTTTGAACCATGAGAAGAAGAATAAATGCCCAGTGCTAGCCTTTGAACTAAAAAATTAATTGCAACATTCTTAATCTTGATGTTGGGGTAAGAATCATGACCCAATAAGAAACAAAATAAGGTAACATTGTTTACTAGCAAATAGGATATTACAAATGGAAAACAAAAAATCATGTAGGAAATTTGTTTACTATGTTCTAAATGAAGATATATTTTTTAGATACAATTGATTAATTGTGTTTTGTCTTTGATGTTACACAAATGTCATATCAATTATCACTCAATGCATACCCAGCTTGCTTGGACAGTGAAGATAGTTTTATGTGTCTACTGAGCATTCCTATTTAGAAGATAGTGTCTATCGAGTTCACACTAGGCATCGAAGGAAAGTTTGTAGAAGATGAGTGTTAATCGAACTCACTCAATTAATGAAGGAAAGGTTGATGGAATCAGTGTTAACCAAGTTCACCTAATTACCAAAGGATCATTTCAAGTTTTTAGTGTTAACTGAGCTTTTGTCGGTTAACATAGGGAAATCATTTTTGAGTTAGTGTCTACCGAGCTAGGTTGACCAACAAAAGAATTTCCTATTTTGGCATATTGAGCTTAATTAATTTATCTATTGATTCCAGCTGACTAAGATGGTGAATGTTAAATATTCTAAGTTGTATTCTAGTCGACTTGACAATAAGAAGGATATAAGTATAAGGTCAATTTCTGAGATAGTGTATGTGTGAAAAAGATCATCATTGAAGATTTGAAGATTTCTCTAAGGAAGTGAATCTGAAGTTTAGAAAGATGTGTTTGAGGAGCTGAAAGGTTACATTCAATCAAGAAGGATTATGCACAAGCTAGACCAGAGATCTGTAATCAACAATTAAGTTGCATCTAAACTAGGTCATCTCATTGTTACTTTCTAATCATTATAGCAGTGATCTAAATCTCTTAACAGAGTTGGCTTAGCAGCTATTTGTAAATCCTATAACAAGGTGGTAGTTCTATTGAATTTTCTAAAGACCTATTATAAGGAAACTCCTAATAGAGTGATTAAATCCTTTAATAGGATCACACCTAACAGTGTATTTTGTAACCTTTAATCTATTAAAAATAGATAATACTGAGAGAGGGGGTGAATTAGTATTTTCAATCCTTTTATCCATAACTAAATATTATTAATTACGTTACCACATACATAAGAAAGTAAATTAATAATGCTGAATAGTATTAATAACCATAGACAAAGAGAGATCATAACACCATATTTTGTTAACTAGGGAAGCCCTGGCCAAGGGAAAACCTTGATGAGGATGAAACCCACTAGATGATTCACTATATAAAGGATTTGGTTAAGGATATTGACATTTTCAGGAGTTTATGAAGCATGTATAGTTTCTTGAGTCCCTGTTAGGAGACTAGGCCTTTGTTAGAAGTTGCAACCCTATTAGAAGTTGGTAGATCATGTACAAATGTGTGCAAGAAGATCCCACTACCCTAACATGCAACTATACAACAAGTTCTTCATGATAATTTTGTGGCTACAAACTTCAATGCAATAGAGTTAGCTGCATATGCCCTATGTGTGCTAATTAGTGTATCTGATACACTAAAATAAAGTTGGAAGAAGTACTTTGCGTAGTTAAAAACCAACTTTAGTTATTGCTTTTCCAAGTTTTGATGTAGCTACTAGATTTTGATAGTCTCTTTTTCATACCTTTGTCATTGATGTCAAAGGGGGAGATATATGGAAAATTGTAATTGTAATTGTAAGGGGGAGTAATAAGTTGTAATAGGAGTTATAAGGGTTGTAACCTTTTCATAACATGAATACGATTTTTTTACTATGTTATGGTTATTTGTTTTGATTGGTATGACAACATGTTTGGGATTTAGCCAATTTTTCCAAAACATTTCCATCAATGCCAAAGGGTGATATTGTTCACAATATGTCCAATCAATTAGATAAGGTAAGTTATGGTTTTTATTTATGGCAACATATTTATTTTACATATTAGTCATGTTAATCTATAAAGGACAATTGTCAAAGTATCAGACAATATTATAGCAATATAACAGATTTGATGTTGACAAAATATTCACTTGAAATATTCTCATGTGTAGTTAACCAGAGATGTACGACATCATACTAATGACGTACACTAGTACACATGTTCGTATAACCAAATAGGTTCAAGTTATGAACGAATTAGTAATGTAGAGATGATACAACATAGAATAGAACATATCAATAGAATGTGTTAAACAACTTGATTTATTGTTTTGAGTTACAATTTCTTATTAATCCAACCCTAATGATGTTATGTGAGTAGACTAAGGAAGAATAAACCAATATGTTTGGTATAATTAAAAAACTTCATTTGTGAAGTTAGATGTAGAACATGATGTTGACAATGTGTGATCAGTAATTGTGAAGTTGATATGATCTTGTGAAATAAGAGTAGCAAGTGAATGCAACATTGTGATATATGATGTGAAGCATTGTTATGTGAGATATGATGTAGATTGATATGTGTGAAGAATTGTCAAAAAAAAGATTTGCAAAGTATAGCAAGTATCTCAATATTGTATGTATACTTATTTCTATATGAAGATTTTGCTGAAAAGCATTCCTCCAAATGATTCTCCAGTAATGTGTCCAAGATTGTTGCATTTGTAGCAAACAATTTTTCTTCTTTCTCCACTTTCATTACTGTGAGATCTTCTTCTATTTCCTGCATTGTTAGTGTTACTATATATCCTACTATTTTCATTATTGCTTTCAAAATTAGGTTTCTTAGAATCCACTGCATAATGACAATATCAATGAAAATTATGGAAAAAAAACTTTGAAATAGGTTGGACGGACTTACCTTTGCAATTGACTTCAGTGTCTTCAAGTTCATCACACCAAGCATAAGATTCCTTCTTTTGATGTCCATATCTTGATTAGATTCTTTAACTTTCTCAGAGTGAGTAACATTATCTTTGTCTTTAGATGTATCATTTGTCTTTCTTAGATCCTCATTGACTTCAGGAGTATCTAGTTCTTTTCTCTTAATAGATTTCTCAGCACATTATCCAAGAAAGAATCCAAGTCCAATCCTGTCATAACTGGGTCTTTGTGCACATATTTGTTCTTCAATCTTATCACTGCTCGTATATAATTTCTCAAGTTGTTGTTTGGTTTGTACCAACTCACCTTTCACAATAGTGTTTTAACTTAATAGATTCCAATTCAGATGTTATCTTGCTTAACTGGGATCTTAGATCAACATTTTTAGATTTAATTTCTGAGTCATTCTTTCCTCCATTTTTCTTAAGACTTAGCTTAAGTTCAACTATCTTTAGCTCATGTTTTAGGATCTCATTTTCTTTTTTCAGATCTTCAATATAATCATCAATAGTTTTCTTACTAAATCCTTTTTTCTTTAGGTTATTTGTTTTGTCCTTTAATTCACCAATGTATGCTTTTGCATCCTTGTATCTATCTTTAAGGTCACCTCTTTCAGGTACAAGGAGATCAATTTGTTCGAGTTCTTCTTCAATATTCCTCTTCAATTGTTCCATATCCATAAGGATCTTATCCAAGTTGTTAAGCTTCTTCTAAATAACCAAGCTCTGATACCAATGGTTAGAAATAGATAATACTGAGAGGGGAGGGAGTGAATCAGTATTATCAATCCTTTTATCCACAACTAAATATAATTAATTACTTTACCACATGCATAAGAAAGTAGACCAATAATGTTGAACAATATAAACAACCACACACAAAGAGAGAGCATAACACCATTTTTTTTTAACTAGGGAAACCCTAGCCAATGCAAAACCTTGGTAGGGAGGAAACCCACTAGATGAAGCATGTATAATATCTCAAGTCCCTATTAGGAGACTAGGCCTTATTAGAAGCCTCAACCCTATTAGGAGTTGGTAGATCATATACAAATGTGTGCAATAAGAGCCCACTACCCTAACATGCAACTATACAGTAAGTTCTTCAAGAAATAAGTATACATTCAATATTGAGATACTTCTTGTACTTCACAAATCTTCTAATAGACAATTCTTCACACAAGAGTGACTACACACATATCAATCTACATCATATATTGCATAACAATGCTTTGCATCATATATCACAATGTGAAATCACTTGCTACTCTTATTTCACAAGATCATATCAACTTCGCAATTACTAATCACAAATTATCATCATCATGTTCTACATCTAACTTCGCAAATGAGGTTCTCTACTTATACCAAACATATTGGTAAATTCTTTGTTAGTTGGCCCACATAACATCATTAGAGTTGGCTTAATAAGCAATTTTAACTCAAAAAAATAAATCAAATCATTTAACACATTCTTTGAATATGCTATGTTCTATGTTGTATCATCACTGCATTACTAATTCCTTCATAACTCGAACCCAGTTGGTTGTATGGATATGCACAGTTGTATACATCATCAATATGATGTCTTGCATCTCTGGTTAATTGTGCAAGATAATATTCTAAGGGAATATTCCATTATCATCAAATCTATTATGTTGTTGTAATGTTATATGATACTTAGACAATTTTCCTTTACAGATGAACATGACTAATCTGTAAAAGAAATATGTTGCCATAATTGACAACCATAACTTACCTTATTTGATTAATTGGACATATTGCCAACATAACCTTTGAGTTTTGGTGGCCTCGAGCTACCCCTTGTATAGTTAGTGTAGTTTCCCTATTTTCAATAAAGTTGTCAAAGAGAGTAGGTTTTGTCGTCAAGTGTGTGGCCTACTTCTTGTAGAGATCTAAATTCTTGCCATGCCCGCAAGAGGCATGCATCCCTAGATAGAGCCATTGTTGGCACTCAGAATCACTTTTTTATTTTGAGTCCTATTCTAAAAATTTTGCTAAATCAATTCCTCATGGGAGCTTTTATTTTATTTGTACCCGCCTATCCTTTTGAGGCCTATGATGTGTTTTAGTGTTTAGACACACTTCGATCAGCCTGCATATGCATTCCATATTGACAAGTTGTCATTCTAAGTTGTTTTGTGAAGTGTCATTTTGTACATTTTCATGTATTATTTCAAGAAAATCAATACAAAGAACAATAGGTGTTGAGTTTCATTTTAAATCTTGTCTCCTTTCTTAGTGATTTGTAATGTTTAATGATCTTTGAACATAGAGCCTAGATCATAGTTGCAATCCCTTAAGGTTGTATGGTGTTCCATTGTTTCTTATAATTCAAGAAGTTATGTAAATGTTTCAAGAAAATCAATAAGGTTGCAAGTTTATTGAGGAGGATATCAAGTAAGAATGATATTTAGATTGAACATTGATATCTAATTTAAAAGGAAAATGGATAGATCTAGAGTCTTGGCATAGGATATGTGTCTTAGATATCCAAAATGCATGAGAGATTTGTGAATTGCCCAATGGATGAGGCATTAATCAACTGCAGGATCATTAGTTTGTTGTCCATACTTGGTTTTCATTCACTTTCCCCACCAACATAAAATCAAATCAAATTCAAATCATCTCTATATTTTATGTCTGAAGAGCTAAAACAAAATGCCCTCACTCAGCTTATGAATTGCATTGTCTTACATTTAGCTATTGTAGATCTATGTTATTGCATGAGTCAATAAGCAAAATAAGGGTTTGATATGCTTTATTTAGATTCTAGACTATGGTTTCTTGCACTGGTTACATAGTAGGAACTCTAGGTACTCCAACCTTGGTTTTAATGTGGGTTCGGATCCATTTAGGTATTGTTGAAAATGGGGAACTAGCTAATCCTTAGACATTCCCATTTATGTTGCCCTCTAGAAGGTTTTATCACTATGCATTTTAAAAAATCAATAAGGTACATGTTTACTTGTTGAAGTTGAACCAAGAAATATTAAAGATGCATTAGATAATGAAAGTTGGGTTGAAGCAATGAATGAAGAGATAGAACAGATAGAGAAGAACAAAACTTGGACTCTTGTTCCTAGACCTAAAGATAAAAATGTAATTGGTACTAACTGGGTATTTAGAAACAAGATGAATGAAGATAGAAAAGTATCTAGAAAAAAAGAAAGATTGGCATGTAAAGGTTATTCTCAAGAAGAAGGTATTGATTATGGTGAAAATTTTGCACCTGTTGCAAGACTAGAAGGTATTAGAACTCTACTTGCATATGTAGCTCACAGAGGGTTTAAAGTATATCAAATGGATGTTAAATCTACATTCTTGAATAAAATTCTTGATGAGGAAGTCTACATTGAACAACCAAAAGGTTTTGTAGATCCTCAGAAAAGGGACATGGTTTGCAAATTACACAAAGCTCTATATGGACTCAAACAAGCTCCCAGAGCCTAGTATGAAAGACTACATAACTATTTGATACATATTGGTTTTTAAAGAACAAATAATAATAATAGCCTATATATCAAAGAAGGACCAAACAAAAGGATTGTGTTGGTAGAAATATTCATTAATGACACTTTATTCATAGGAAATGAAGACCTGTGCAAAATATTTTCAAAAGAAATGAGCAAAGAATTTGAAATTCTTGTTTGGAGAAATAAAATTCTTTGTGGCTAAAAGTATGAAGTTGTTTCACCTTTTAGGCTGACTTATCAGAACCACTAAATTTGAGTATTTCTATCTAAAAATTAATTTTATTCAAACATATGGTCTAGAAAAATTCACTCTAGCTAAGTTATATATGGTCTCACACCTTTCCAATTGGAAATTTCTATTTAATGAATGTTTTATACTAGTTTGTACCCAATTACTAGAGAATTAAAATTATTTCAAAAAATTGATGTTTCAATAACTATTACTTTTTTTATGATTTTTATTTTAATAACATATAAACACCATTTTATAGAGTTCAAAGTCAAGAATATTCTCATATAGTGTTTACAATTTTTAAATTAGATATAGTATATTATAATTAAAAAATTATACAAGTATGTATTTTGACATGAGAAGAGACCAATTTTGAGAAAGGAAAAAATATTAAATTATATCAAAAAAAATTTAAAAATCACATGATGTTCTAGAGGAGAGAGTCCTCTTCAAGAATGTATAATGTTTCTCTTGGTTTGAATAGATTTGTTTTGAAAAATGTAGTGGGAGATGAAAACTATCGATTTCAAGTGAGTTGAAATTTGAACCGTTATAAAAGATAAAATATTGGTCTAAAGCCAATTTTTATTTTTTATTGTTCTAGCTATTTATGTTATCTATAGAATAATCTAAGATTGAAGGGAAATAAGTTTACTTCCATATAGTTTTGTGGTGGGAACAAGACCCCTAATTTTTAGCATTTTTTATCAAGTAAAAAGTTTTCTTTAAAAATTAGGAAAATATATAAATTATTTTTCTAAATAATTATTAAAAATTATAATCCTAAACTTCATCCATTTCTACACATTTCATTAGTTTACTTTATTATAAAATTCTAAATAATACTATCTTTTTTTTTTCATTGAAGATGAATAGTTATAGTTTTGTTAGCCTTTTTCTTTATAAAAGGGTGACACAAGTTTGTGATTTTACCCTTGTTGTATTATAGATTCAACAAAAGAAAGATGGTATCTACATCACTCAATCCAAATACATCAAGGAGATACTGAAGAAATTTGGAATAAAAGATTCAAGACCAGTTGGAGCCCCTATGTCTACTGGACATAAGGTTTCCAAAAATGATAATTTCAAAGAAGTCGATCAAACCACATATAGATGAATGATTGGGAAATTGCAGCATGTAGTACACACAAGGCCTAACATTGCTCTAGTAGTTGGTATGGTGGCAATATTCTCAGAAAATCCCAAAGAAAACCATATGATGGAAATCAAAAGAATCATGAGATATCTAAAAGATATTGAAGACTATGGCTTATGGTACAAACTCAGAGGAAATCTTGACTTAGAAGTGTTTACTAATGCTGATTGGGAAGGAAGCCTTGATGATAGAAAAAGCACTAGTGGTGAAGCATTTTTCCTTGTTAAAAGAGTAATGCCTTGGACAAGTAAGAAAAAAAATTGTATCTCTCAATCCACAATAGAAGCAGAATATGTGGCAAAAGTAGTCAATTGTTTTAATATTGTATGGTTCAAACAAGTGCTGGAAGGAATTAATGTTGGAAGGAATTAAGGTAGAGATCAAAGATGTTGTAGTCATATATTGTGATAACACCAGTGCAATTAATATATCAAAGAATCCAATGATGCATACCAAAACATAGCACATTGCTATAAAATATCACTTAAGACAATTGGTGCAAGATAAAGAAGTTAGATTGGAATATGTAAATACAAAAGAACAAATTATAAACATATTCACCAAGCCATTACCTCAGGATGCATTTTTGTATCTAAGAGATAAGATAGGGGTAATTCCCCTATCTGAAGCTCACTAAATGAATTTTTGTAATGCATCAACTAGAGCAAGTTGAAGAGCAAATAGTTGATGTAGTATTGAAAAGGGAACATTGAAAATAAATTAGTACTTAAGGTACTTTCATATTATCAAAATTGTTGTCTTTGGCATGTTTTTTCAAAGAGGGAGAAATTTATTGTCATATCTCTTAAATATTTTTGTTATTATAAAGACGGAGAAGTTCTATGAAGAGATGTCAAAGAGGGAGAATAAAAATGGCAAAAGGTTGTTGTAGATAGAATTTTTCTGATAGAGATAGAAGTTGAAGAGTTCACATTGATAGAGGGAGTCTTGTTCTCAAAATTTCATTGTGTTATGACATGTTGTGTTGCCATCAATGACAAAGAAGGAATTTTTTAGATACAATTGATTAATTATCAGTCAGTGCATACCGAGCTCACTCGGACAATGAAGACAACTTTTTGTGTCTACTAAGTGTTCCTATTTAGAAGATAGTGTCTACCAAGTTTAATTGGGCATTGAAAGAAATTTTGCAGAAGATGAGTGTTAACTGAGTTCACCTAGTTACCAAATCATCATTGCAAGTTTGTGGTGTTAACCAAGATTTTGTTGGTTAACATTGGGAAATCATTTATGAGTTAGTGTCTATTGAGCTAGATCACCTAACAAAGGAGTTTCCTATTTTGGCATATTGAGTTAATTTATTTATCTATTTATTCCATCTGACTAAGATGATGAATGTTAATTATTCTAAGTTTTATTCTAGCTGACTTGACAATAAGAAGGATATAAGTATAAGGTCAAGTTGTGAGATAGTGTGTGTGTGTGTGTGAAAAAGATCATCATTGAAGATTTGAAGATAACTCTAAGAAAGAGAATCTAAAGGTTAGAAAGATGTGTTTGAGGAGCTGAAAGGTTACATTTGATCAGGGAGGATCATGTACAAGCTAGAATAGAGATCTATAATCAACAATTAAGTTGCATCTAAATCAGTTCAACTCATTATTACTTTCTAACCATCGTAGCAGTGATCTACATTTCAGAACAGAGTTGACCTAACAACTATATGTAAATCCTCTCACAAGTTGGAAGTTCTATTGAATTGTCTAAATACCTCTATCAAGGCCACTCATAACAGGGTGATTGAATCTTTTAACAGGGTCACATCTAACAATGTATTTTGTAACCTTTAATTTGGTTGTCTCCTAATAGGGCTCACTTCAGAGGAGTGAAAAACTGTAACTAGTTACACTTGGTGGTTTGCCCAAATTAGTTTCCACATTAAATCTTGGTGTCATATTTGTTCATTCTATTTCCTTTATGCTTGCAATTAGGATAAAGTAATGATAATCACTGATAATGTCTTAAGATCTGCAAAGTTAATTCAGTTAATGAGTATATTCAATATTTACTGAGTTACAAGATTAACTATGTATGATGAGTATCAATATTTTAGGTTTTAGAGTTTGTTTTATGCTGACATCCAAAGGGATCTTTGATTTATTTTTGTAGTAACTGATTCACCCCTCCCCTCTTAGTTCCTCCTTTATATTTCCAACAACTTTTTTGAAATAATAGGGGTCTAAACACCCATAATAAGATTTATATGTGTTGAAAAATGTTATTTGAGACCATAAAATAGATATTGTAATTATTCCATAATCTAAAATATCTAAAAATAAAGTTTATATGTTGTCGTTGTTCAAAATGAGAAAGTAGTTGGTTGTGATTTAGAGGGAGCCTTGGGTGGAGTGGTTGTTTTCTACAATGACTTCCTCATTCAAGGTGAGTTTATCTTCTCTAATAACAATATTATTTGTATTAAGTTTACTCCTATTATAGATAAATGTTTCTAGGTCCCGTTAAATATATATGCTCCCAATACTAAAAATGGCAAGAAGGTTTTCTAGGAAAGGCTTGGATCTTAATATGAGAGGAATAACTACACAAGCCCACCATGATAGGTGAATGGGCCTTATGAATTTCATCAACTAGTAGGATTTTTTAGATGTGGACCTTCAAGAGTGGTTCTTTACTTGGTTTAATTATAAGGGGTAAGAACTTAATCCAAGTAAGATTAGATAGACTATTTTAATTGTTCTCTCTCTACTATGATCAAAAATATTTTATTTTCCTATATCCTTGGCAAAACTACTGACTATGAAAATAAATTTCCCTTTCAAGTTTGAAATGATGTGGTTAGAAAACCCAAACTTTGAAAACCTTTTGTAGTGCCTACCCTCGTTCACATCTTTTCTAGACTTATTGTTTCTATTATTATCAGACTATGTAGACTAGTTTTATGATTGATGGTTTAGTGGTGTTATTTTGACACTATAAGATATTATGATATGGTTCAGTTGATATATGATGAGATCATTTAGACTTTACATTTCATGTATGTATGATGACCATTACATTGTTTTCAGTTATTAATGATGATTAGTTAGATGCTTTATTATCTCATGTGTTTTACTATGGTTACTTACCCCATACTTGCATGTGTATGGTGTGTGTGTTTTCTTATTGTATGGCATTTCTGATGTGGTTAAGGAAGGGAGTTGTAGTCACCTGCTAAGTCGGGATCTACATGATGCACCACTTCCTGCCATTGTCTGTTTAGCTTAGCATTATATATTGTATGTACATGCATGGTTTTTCTGTAGGTTGTAGGTACTGGGTATCGACTTTCCTGAATTGCCAGGATGAGCGTACCCTATTATACTATCTCAATGATAAGAAAAGGGAGATAAATTCTCAAGTCCAAATCTCAAACCTAAAAACCATTTTTCCTAGTGAGTTAGGACAAGTATCAAAGTTGAATACCCACTGAATCTGTCGGATGACATATTTTGTGATTTTTAACGCTTTAGATTTATTTTGTATGATTTGTTCTATGATGGGTTTTCATATTTCTATCTTGGAGGTCTATGGTGAATTTTCCATTAATTAAGTCTTAATAAATAGCTTTAATTAATAAATTATCTATTTGAGAAAATTAATAAAATATCATGATCTTTGATATTTTGATTGTAATTAATTAAATGTGAATTATTGGGGAAAGGGAATTAAATAAAAGAAAACTAGAAATTAAAATTAATAATAATTATAAAATAATAATAAAGTAATAAATAAAATAATAACAATAAAAGTTATAAGAATAATGAAATTTATAAAATTTAAATAGAAATTATTTAAAAGTAAATTGGAGTTATAAGCTTGCATGGGAATTAACATGTGTCAACAACACGGGGGTTAGTGCATCAATTAAGCACAAGGTGTCTACAACTCTGTGACTCACCAAAAAGGTGGGAAAAGACCCATGCTTAGTTGGTGACACCTTTCAGCAGTTTCAAGAAGCATTCCAAAGGTTTCTTGAGAGCTCTTCATATTCAGGCATTCATAGAAGCTTAGGGAGAGAGCGTTTTGAAGTGCAATTGGAGCATTGGAGGACTCGAGAACTCTGAAGAAGGGAGGAGCTTTCTTTGCGGATTTTTTTGAGAAAGAGCGATTTAGCATCAGAATCAGGGTAAATTCTTGTGATTTTACTTATGCTATTTTCGCATCATGCATTCCCTGTCTTCTTCGTGTCTTCCATATGTCTTCTGAGGAATATTTTATGCAATTCTCAATATGGTAACTAATTTTATTTGAGAATTCTATATGCTTACATCTGGAATGAACATGGGGCTAGGGTTTAAATTTGTAGCCAAAACCATCAGATGATTTAATGAATAAAATTTGAGATCAAAGGATTATAGAAAAATTCTGAGAATTAGAATTTTGTGTATATATATGTTCATATTTTTAAATCTGCATGTATATATATATATATATAAGCATTATTTATACATATACGTTTCACCGCAAGCAAATGTTGCATCACGGATTACATTGGAGGGGTGCATTTTAATAAAACTCAACTTAAAAAATATATATATATCATAAATTTTTAATGGACGAGGGGGGGGGGGGGGGGGGGAATATATTTCCTCACCCCCACCGACGGCCACATTATTACGGACTGTGGCCATAGAGTACCTGCGACCGTAGTGTACCTTGTGACCCGCAGGTTTTATATATTGTATCAGCGGTGATTATTATATCACCGTTGGTTTGAAATTACAAAAGTTTTATTTTCTTTGCAATGATATCTCATATGATATGTAATTATGAATTTCGATTTTGTTTGCACTGTTATTAGATATTAAATGTTATTATCTATATATATATATTTATGTATGTATATATATATATATATAAATATATATGTATGTATATAAGTACATATGTATATATAATTATTTATAAATGATTATTATAAAGTTCTAAATTAATGGATCACTCTTTTAATGATTAAGATATTGATATTGAGCTTGTCAATTATGAAGAGATAATAATAATTAATTTAATTAAACTCAGTTTAATTAAGATTAATTATTAGAATATATAATCAAAGTTTTTGATTCATTGAGAATGTCAATTTTCAAACAATGTCATATAAATCAATTAGAAAATTGAGTCTAATGGAGAAACTTTTATCTATCAAACATACACATGGGTTAGGTAAAACGTGAGACTTCTCCACTTGATATTTATTTGGGAAAATGTAAACTGAGACTTTTAAATTCAAATTTGAAAACTTAGCAAAACCAAAACATGTGTTTACATTGTGTATTCTTATGCTATTGTTTTGGGTTTTGGGTTGACTAGTGTTGACCAGTTTAGGACGTCTACCAGAGGCTTGGGGGTTATGTGATTGTGATGTCATGATGATTTTTTAATCTCGATCTTTATAAACCCAACCATGGTTATGTGATGGAATGCTTTATGTATTGGGTGTGAATACTAATTGTTATAGTTGAGATTCTTATGTATGAGACACTTGACTTAACCATTATTTTTGGTCATTGATCAATTATCCTTGGTTATTTTCTAGTCGCCATGATGGGACTGTAATGTGAATTTATTCTTGATGATGTCATGTGGTGACATGTTTGACTCAACCATTTTCAAAGGCTTCGATCAGTATGATTGAGATATATTTTAGTTATTGAGAACCATTGGATACTTTGATTATTAGTGATACTTCAGTTGCCAAAAGAGAGCTGTTGTGGTCATGATTTTCTATGGATGCTTGCTCATGGAGATTTGATGCTTTTATGCATATTTGAAGATTTTATTTTGGATTATCTTTTGTGATTTTGAGATTTATGATTCCATGAGCATTAGGATAGGATATCTTCATGTAGTGACGGGAAGTGGCTTGCAATGGGGGCCGGGGCCCTAAGAGGCTGCCAGGGTAACTCATTGTAAGTTTGATTAATAATTGATAACATTCACACCTCATACTAACTGAATGAACCTAAAAAGATAAGAGCTTTTGTTCTCACCCATGCCTTGAGTGCTTGTATAGGCTAGGATGGGAGTAGTGAGAACACATGGTTGCGACCTTGCATTCCATAGTATGCCTCGTCAGTATGAGAAGATACTATTGGCCGCATGAGATCTGTATGGACCCGTGGAGTTTAGCTAACTGCCAGGGTAACTTGTACGAGAGAAATGCGATGACACTTTCTCGCTTGCATAATAGGTTCCTACATGTCATTGTGTGCCTCTAGGAAGTAAATGTCAGTTTCGTGATTGGAACCTTTGAGTTAGTATACTTTTAGGATTCCTGGACTCTAGAGATTTGTGCTATGTGTTATGGATAGCCTGTTTGGGACTTGAGATTATCTCCTCAGCGTAGTGGGAGTGGACCACTTAGGTACCACGCGATCGAGTGGTAGTGTATTTTCCACTCTTATCATTTGAGATTCATTGAGGCATCGTGGCTGATGCATCCTTCATGATGGTGGATATGTATCCTTTTTCATTGATGATTAGCATATGTTAGATGATGTTATCTTATGCTTATATTTGCATGTTAGATTACTTTCTACATATGATGTTGTAGGAGTGACGTTCCTACTATGTTATTACCGGTGATCTCTTCAGTGATTTGGGATGTTGCGCACGGAGGGATGGCTAGGGCCCACGATGGTCTAATGATGCTATTAAAAGTTGGGAGGAACCATGCACTTAGTTTATTTTGTTTGATCTTTATGATGGATGTATATGTCTTCTATGATGACGTATTATGTGTATCATGTGATTACCTTTACTTTGATGTATCATGGATTAGAATAGGATGATTTACCTTATTCTACATATGTATATTCTTTGAGCTTGTCATACCCTATGACATGTACAGAGGATGATTGAGCATTTGGAAATGTAATGTTTAAACATTGGACTTATCATTATTATTTCATGTGGTTGTTGTACTAGATGGATTCAAGTATGTAATTCAACGTTAAGGGATCTTTAAAGAATGTAATCGGTTATGTATGTTATGTTTACTTCCAGGTGGACATTCCTATTGCTTCCATTATCAAGTACAAGTTATATGTGGTATTTACTTTCATGTTATTTAAAAAAAAAAAAATGTTACCAAACTTAGTGAAATTCTAGGTTAATTCTTTGGATCCCTTGGCAGGGCATTACATTTGGTATTAGAGCCCGAGTTTCTACATTGGGAGCTCTGTGTATTTTGGAAAAACTAGAACTGTGAACTATTAAGTGAATTTCTTCAACTTGAAACTAGGTGAACTGAAATAGAACCTAAATTGTTACTTGAATATTTTTCATACTTCAACACTTAGTTTTCAAAACTGGAGATTTTACTTAAACCTAAACATAGAATTGAACTTAGTCTATTGCAAACATGTGTCTTTTGATTATAATAGTACCTTGTTCTATTGTAAGATCGTGTCTGGGACTAGGTCTTCTATTAGAGGCCGTGGTAGATGTCAAGGAAGAGGCTGTGGTCATGGCAGAGCTGTTAGTGCCCATGAGTCTGCCCATGAGGGATCGACTCGTGTAGAGAGCAGGGAAGAACACTCTAATAGGCAGCATGAAGAGAGCCATAGAGAGGACCAAGCTGAGTCTGAAGAGGTTGGTTTGAGATAGATGATGCAGACTATTTTAGAACGTCTACCTCCTGTTCAAGAACAACCTAAAGTGTATCAAACAGAACAAGAGCATAGACCCAGATCTAGAAGTCCTCAAAAGGATCGTCAAAGGTCCATTGTGTCCACTCAGATGAAGGATCTTTCAAGATCCAAGGTCAAGCCTTTCAATGGGCAAGGTTCTGGTTATGTGGCTGAGGAGTGGCTAATTTCCCTCGACAGGATTTTTGCCATGCAGGATTTTGACAGCAATGTTAAGGCAAGATTTGTGATCACTAATTTAAAGAATTTTGGGGCCACTTGGTGGACGATTTAGGAGAAGAAGTTGGGAATCAATATGAGTAGTGTCACGTGGGAACTATTTTTAGAGAGTTTCCGTGAACGATTACTACCAGAGGAATGGAAACTACAAAGGGCAGATGAGTTTCATAATCTCAAGCAGTAGACTATGTCAGTGACTAAGTATGAGCGTAAGTTTTATGAGCTTATGCCTTTTTCAGGGAACAATGGTTGAGACCACAGGTGCTATTTGAGGTATATCTCTTTTAGTATTGTTTGATTCAGGAGCTACAGATTCATTTATTTCACCATCTATAGTTTCTAAGTGTAAGCTGGATGCGGTGAAGCAAGATCATGGTTGGCAAGTGGAACTAGCCTCAGGGATTAAGGTCTCCACAGATTTCATAGTTCATAAGTGTGGGCTTAGCTTAGGGAGCTTTGATATGGCAGTGAATCTTCGAGTCATACCCCTTGGTTCCTATGATGTGGTTCTAGGCATGGACTAGCTTGGATCTCATAGAGCCAGTATAGATTGTAGGAAGAAGATTATTTTGTGCCAAGATGACCAAGGGAATGATGTAAAGATAGTTGGGATACCGAGGCCTATATCTCTGCGGATGATTTTTTCTATGCAATTGAAGCGAAGTTTCCATAAGGGATGTCAAATATTTGCTGTTATGGTAAATGATCTTGATGAGGAAGATCCTATGAGGAAGACTTTAGATCACCCGATTTTACAGGAGTACGCAGATGTCTTTCCAAGTGAGATTCTAGGCATGCCTCTGAAGAGGGACATTGATTTCATTGATCTAATTCCTGGAGTGGAGCCTATCTCTAAAGCTCCTTATCGTATGACTACTTAGGAACTAGGTGACCTACGTTTTCAGCTACAAGAAATTTTGGCCAAAGGGAGCATTCGACCTAGCATATCACCATGGGGAGCTCCAGTGCTCTTTGTGAAGAAGAAAGGCAGTTCTTTGCGCATTTGTATTGACTACAGATAGTTGAACAAGGTAACTATTAAGAATAGGTATCCTTTGCCTAGGATTGATGACTTATTTGATTAGATCAAGGGAGCTACAGTATTCTCCAAGATTGACCTTAAGTTAGGATACCACTAGCTTCGTATTAAGGAAGCAGACATTCACAAAACCACTTTTCAAACTCGCTATGGGCATTATGAGTTCACAGTGGTACCTTTTGGATTGACTAACGCTCCATCGGTGTTCATGAGTTTGATGAATGGTGTTTTTTGATCATATCTTGATAGGTTTGTTCTCATGTTTCTTGATGACATATTGATATTTTCTAAGACTCAGAAGGAGCATGAGGAACACCTGCGGTTGGTATTGCAGTGTTTGAGAGGCAATTAGCTTTATGCCAATGCCACTAAGTGTGAATTCTTCAAATTGAAGATTTAGTATTTAGGGCATGTTATCTCAGGTGATGGTATTTTAGTGGATCCTGCAAAGATTTAGGCGATAATAGATTGGCCTACCTCGACTAATGTGTTAGAGATTCGTAGTTTCATGGGTTTAGCTGGTTATTATTGTAGATTTGTCCAAAACTTCTCTAGGATAGCACACCCTATCACTTCTCTTCAGAGGAAAGGTAAGAAGTTTGTGTGGACAGAGAAATGTGAGGAAGCATTTCAGAGGCTCAAGGAGCTTTTGACTAGTGCACCGATTTTAGCTACACCTGATCCAAAAGGTGATTTCATGGTGTGTACAGATGCTTCTCTTGAAGGAATTGGAGCAGTGTTGATGCGGAATGGATGGGTGATTGCGTATGAATCACTCAAGCTCAAGGATCATGAGTTAAATTACCCTACACATGATCTTGAGTTAACAGCAGTAGTTCATGCTTTGACAAGGTTGAGGCATTTCTTGTTGGGGCACAGATTTGAGCTACATAGCGATCATCGTAGTCTTCAGTACATTTTTACTTAGCCTAATTTGAATGCTCGCCAGAGACGATGGATGGAATTTTTATGCGAGTATGATTTTGAGGTTAAGTACATTCAGGGTAAGGAGAATGTGGTGGCAGATGCTTTGAGTCGTAGGAGACATGTGGTAATATCAATGACTCTTAGTGTGGATTTGAGGAGTCAGATTCTTCAAGCACTTCCTATAGATTCCTGGTATCAGGAAGTGTGCAGAGAAATAGATTCAGGGAGACCCTTGGAAGGTAAGTTTGCAGGTTACATTCAATAATTAGATGGTCTTTTGAGACATTTGGGGAGGATTTATGTGCCATTATTGGATGATCTTCGCACCTTGATTCTAGAAAAAGCCCATCATACACCTTAGTTAGCACATCCAAGTGTCAAGAAGATGCATGCTAATTTGAGACATTTATTCTTTTGGTCCAGGATGAAGCGAGATATTACTGATTTTGTGGCTAGGTGTCTTGAGTGTCAGAGAGTTAAGGCAGAACACCAGCACTCGGCTGGACTTTTGCAGCCAAATCTCATTCCTTCTTGGAAATGGGATATCATCTCCATGGATTTCATTGTAGGATTACCTATGACAGTTCGATGTCATGATGCTATCATGGTTACTATTGATCGATTGACTAAGGTGGTGCATTTTTCACCAATAAGGTCTTCCTACACAATAGCTTCTATAGCTAATGTCTTCATGCGTGACATTGTAAGATTACATGGTATTCCTAGAAAGATCATTTCTGACAGGGATCCTGTATTCACATCTGCATTTTGGACATCATTGCAGCATGAGCTTGGAGCGCAGTTAAACTTCAGTTTGGCATATCATCCAGAGACTGATGGTCAGACAGAGAGGGTGAACTAGGTTTTGAAGGATATGTTATGGATTTATGTGATGGATAGGCAGACACATTGGGAGGACTACCTCTACCTAGTGGAGTTTGCTTACAAAAATGGGTATCATAGTTCTATTGGCATGGCAGCATTTCAGGCATTATACGGACGTCCTTGTCGTACACCTTTGAGTTGGGACAGCCTCGAGGATCACATTCTATTGGGTCCTGAGATGCTTCGTGATATGGAGCAACAGGTAGAGCGTACCCATGAGTATTTGACTACGGCACAAGATACGCAGAAGAAGTATGCCGATGCTCATAAGATTGATAAGTAGTTTGTTGTGGGTGATAAGGTTTTCTTGAGAGTGTGACCGTGAAAGAGTCTGATCCAGTACGGAAAGAGCTCTAAGCTAGCACCTCGCTTTGTGGGACCATTCGATATTTTGGAGAGGATTGGCCCGGTTGCTTACCGTCTTGCTTTACTGCCCAGTCTAGCTCGCATTCATGATGTTTTCCATGTTTCAGTGCTTAGGCAGTATATTCATGATATTGTGCATGTTCTTGATTGGAATGAGTTGCAGGTAGAGGATGGGCAGTTAGCTTTGGAGCTGGTTCATATTTTGGAGCAGTGGGAGTTGACCCTTAGGGGTCAAACCATCGAGCAGGTAAGGGTCCAATGGGACCGTACTGATGATTCTTCAGCTACTTGGGAGGATGCAGCTAGATTGAGGGAGTTATATCCCTATTTGTTTGTAGGCTTCGAGGAGTAAGCCTAATCCAAGGGGGGGTGGATGTAGTGCCTACCCTCGCTCACATCTTTTCTAGACTTATTGTTGCTATTATTATCAGACTATGTAGACTAGTTTTATGATTGATGGTTTAGTGGTGTTGTTTTGACACTATCAGATATTATGATATGGATTCAGTTGATATATGATGAGATCATTTAGACTTTACATTTCATGTATGTATGATGATCATTACATTTTTTTAGTTATTAATGATGATTAGTTAGATGGTTTATTATCTCATTTGTTTTATTATGGTTACTTACCCCATACTTGCATGTGTATGGTGTGTGTGTTTTCTTATTGTATGGTATTTCTAATGTGGTTAAGGAAGGGAGTCGTAGTCACTTGCTTAGTAGGGATCTACACGATGCACCACTTCCTACCATTGTCTATTTAGCTTAGCATTATATATTGTATGTACATGCATGGTTTTTCTGCAGGTTACAGGTACCGAGTATCGACTTCCCTGAATTGCCAGGATGAGCATACCCTATTATACTATCTCAATGATAAGAGAAGGGAGATAAATTCTCAAATCCAAATCCCAAACCTAAAAACCATTTGTCCTAGTGAGTTAGGACAAGTATCAAAGTTGAATACCCACCGAATGTGTCAGATGACATATTTCGTGATTTTGAACCCTTTAGATTTATTTTGTATGATTTGTTCTATGATGGGTTTTCATATTTTTATCTTGCAGGTCTATGGTGAATTTTCCATTAATTAAGTCTTAATAAATAAATTTAATTAATAAATTATTTATTTGAGAAAATTAATAAAATATCATGATCTTTGATATTTTGATTGTAATTAATTAAATGTGAATTATAGGGGAAAAGGAATTAAATAAAAGAAAACTAGAAATTAAAATTAATAATAATTATAAAATAATAATAAAGTAATAAATAAAATAATAATAATAAAAGTTATAAAAATTATAATGAAAGTTATAAAATTTAAATAGAAATTATTTAAAAGTAAATTGGAGTTATAAGCTTGCATGGGAATTAACATGTGTCAACAACATGGGGGTTAGTGCATCAATTAAGCACAAGGTGTCTACAACTCTATGGCTCACCAAAAAGGTGGGAAAAGACCTATGCTTAGTTGGTGACACCTTTTAGCGATTTCAAGAAGCATTCCAAAGGTTTCTTGAGAGCTCTTCGTATTCAGGCATTCATAGAAGCTTAGGGAGAGAGCGTTTCAAAGTGCAATTGGAGCATTGGAGGACTCGAGAACTCTGAAGAAGGGAGGAGCTTGCTCTGTGGATTTTTTTGAGGAAGAGCGATTTAGCATCAGAATCTGGGTAGATTCTTGTGATTTTACTTATGCTATTGTCGCATCATGCATTCCCTGTCTTCTTCGTGTCTTCCATATGTCTTCTGAGAAATTTATTATGCAATTCTCAATATGGTAGCTAATTTTATTTGAGAATTCTATATGCTTAGATCTGGAATGAACACAGGGCTAGGGTTTAAATTTGTAGCCAAAACCATTAGATGATTTAATGGATAAAATTTGAAATCAAAGGATTATAGAAAAATTTTGAGAATTGGAATTTTGTGTATATATATGTTCATATTTTTAAATTTGCATGTACATATATATATATATATATATATATATATATATATATATATATATATATATATATATATATATATATATATATATATATATATATATATATATATATATATATATATATATATATATATATATATATATATATATATATATATATATATATATATATATATATATATAAATATATAAAATTTATACATATACGTTTCACCGCAAGCAAATGTTGCATTGTGGATTACATTGGAGGGTTGCGTTTTAATAAAATGCAACTTTTAAAAAATATATCTATGATAAATTTTTAATGGACGGGGGGGGAATATATTTCCTCACCCCCGTTGGCAGCCACATTAATACGGATTGCGGCCGTAGAGTACCTGCGACCGCAGTGTACCTTGCGACCCGCAGGTTTTATATATTGTATTGGCGGTGATTATTATATCACCGTTGGTTTGAAATTAGAAAAGTTTTATTTTCTTTGCAACAATATCTCATATGATATTTAATTATGAATTTCGATTTCGTTTGCATTGTTATTAGATATTAAATGTTATTATGTATATATATATATATATATATATATATATATATATATATATATATATATATATATATATATATATAAGTATATATGTATATATAATTATTTATAAAAGATTATTATAAAGTTCTAAATTAATGGATCACTCTTTTAATGAATAAGATATTGATATTGAGCTTGTCAATTATGAAGAGATAATAATAATTAATTTAATTAAACAAAATTTAATTAAGATTAATTATTAGAATATATAATCGAAGTTTTTGATTCATTGAGAATGTCAATTTTCAAACAATGTCATATAAATCAATTAGAAAATTGAGTCTAATGAAAAAACTTTTATCTATCAAACATACACATGGGTTAGGTAAAACATGAAACTTCCCCACTTGATATTTATTTGGGAAAATGTAAACTGACACTTTTAAATTCAAATTTGAAAACTTAGCAAAATCAAAACATGTGTTTACATTGTATATTCTTATGCTATTGTTTTGAGTTTTGGGTTGACTAGTGTTGACCAATTTAGGACATCTACCAGAGGCTTGGGGGTTATGTGATTGTGATGTCATGATGATGTTTTAATCTCGATCTTTATAAACCCAACCATGGTTATGTGATGGAATGCTTTATGTATTGGATGTGAATACTGATTGTTATAGTTGAGATTCTTATGTATGAGACACTTGACTTAACCATTATTTTTGGTCATCGACCAGTTATCCTTGGTTATTTTCTAGTCACCATGATGGGACTGTAATGTGAATTTATTCTTGATGATGTCATGTGGTAACATGTTTGACTGAACCATTTTCGGAGTCTTCGATCAGTATGATTGAGAGATATTTTAGTTATTGAGAACCATTGGATACTTTGATTATTAGTGATACTTTAGTTGCCAATAGAGAGCTGTTGTGGTCATGATTTTCTATGGATGCTTGCTCATGGAGATTTGATGCTTTTATGCATATTTGAAGATTTTATTTTGGATTATCTTTTTTGATTTTGAGATTTATGATTTCATGAGCATTAGGGTAGGATATTTGCATGTAGTGATGAGAAGTGGCTTGCAATGGGGGCCGGGGCCCTAAGAGGCTGCCAGGGTAACTCATTGTAAGTTTGATTAATAAGTGATAACATTCACACCTAATACTAACTGAATGAACGTAAAAAGATAAGATTTTTTGTTCTTGCCCATGCCTTGAGTGCTTGTATAGGCTAGGATGGGAGTAGTGAGAACACATGGTTGCGACCTTGCATTCCATAGTATGCCTCGTCAGTATGAGAAGATACTAGTGGCCGCATGAGATCTGTATGGACCCGTGGAGTTTAGCTAACTGCCAGGGTAACTTGTACGAGAGAAATGTGATGACACTTTCTCTCTTGAATAGTAGGTTCCTACATGTCATTGTGTGCCTCTAGGAAGTAAATGTCAGTTCCGTGATTGGAACCTTTGAGTTAGTATACTTTTAGGATTCCTGGACTCTAGAGATTTGTGCTATGTGTTATGGATAGCCTGTTTGGGACTTGAGATTATCTCCTCAGCACGGTGGGAGTGGACCACTTAGGTACCACACGGTCGGTTGGTAGTGTATTTTAGACTCTTATCATTTGAGATTCATTGAGGCATCGTGGCTGATGCATCCTTCATGATGGTGGATATGTATCCTTTTTCATTGATGATTAGCATATGTTAGATGATGTTATCTTATGCTTATATTTGCATGTTAGATTACTTTCTACATATGATGTTGTAGGAGTGACATTCCTACTATGTTATTACCGGTGATCTCTTCAGTGATTTGGGATGTTGCGCACGGAGGGATGGCTAGGGCCCATGATGGTCTAATGATGCTATTAACAGTTGGGAGGAACCATGCACTTAGTTTATTTTGTTTGATCTTTATGATGGATGTATATGTCTTCTATGATGATGTATCATGTGTACCATGTGATTACCTTTACTTTTATGTATCATGGATTAGAATAGGATGATGTACCTTATTCTACATATGTATATTCTTTGAGCTTGTCATACCCTATGACATGTACAGAGGATGATTGAGCATTTGGAAATGTAATTTTTAAACATTGGACTTATCATTATTATTTCATGTGGTTGTTGTACTAGATGGATTCATGTATGTAATTCAATGTTAAGGAATCTTTAAAGAATGTAATTGGTTATGTATGTTATGTTTACTTTCAGATGGACATTGCTATTGCTTCCACTATCAAGTACAAGTTATATGTGGTATTTACTTTCGTGTTATTTAAAAAAAAAAATGTTACCAAACTTAGTGAAATTCTAGGTTAATTCTTTGGATCCCTTGGCGGGGTATTACACCATTTTAATGATTGGTTCTAAGTAAGAGTAGAAGGATTAGATATTTTTAAAATTATAAAAAAGTCTATTTTGTTAAGGACAATGTGAAAATATGGAGTAAGGATACTTTTTTAAAATATTTTTCTTCAAGAAAAGGACATAAAATATGGGCTGGATGAAGTGTGAAAGGAAATCCAAAAGGATGGGGACTATTAGGATTTAAGAAAAAAGGATAAATTATCTCTTATTAAGTATCATGACATAGTTACTAATGAGAAGATTTATTGAAGGTAGAGATCAAGAGCTCTCTAGTGTTAGCTTAAAGAATAAATTTGACAACTTAGTGTTAATACACTTAACCATTTTTCCTCTAAACAATGCCGAACAAAGAGTAGGTGCCGAGTAATATGAAGTGCCAAGCTATATCAAGTGTCAAGTAATAGTAAGTGCCGAGTGTTAATAGGTGCCAAGTGTTAACAAGTGCCGAGTGTTAACAAGTGCCGAGTAATAGTAGGTGCCGAGTGATACATTTTTGCTTAGGTGCCAAGCATCAGCAATGCTTCAGGAGCTGAGTAACTCAGAATATCAGCATAAGAGTTTGTAATTGCGCAAACTATGATGCAAATAGTTTTTACAGCTGACATAAGGTAAATCTCGAAGGATTTAATGATGAGATCGAATCTTTTATTTTTCTCACACAATTTGCATGTAGCCAATTGAAAAACTTGGAAAGGCATGCAACCAATCAGCTAAAGACAAGTATTGAGCTGGAAATTAAGATTCAATGTGGATCGTAGATCCATATCTAACCTTAAGTCTTTGAAGTATTTATAAGGAAGATGAAATTTCATTATAAATATATGAGTGGACATATAGGGGTGCACAAGAAAATCTATTTTTAGAAGCAAGGGTTATCAGATCACAAAAGGATCAAGATCAAAGAAAGTGGAATAGGTGCCTGAATTCAGTAATCAAGGATTGTAATCTATCAGGTTCATTATACCTAATACTTTCTAGAAATTGTATTAGAATGAAAATCCTATGGTGATAGGTTAGCTTAACAGCTATTTTGTAGATCCTTTAATTAGGTGATTAAAATCCTTTAACAGGGTGACACTTCATGTTAAGTGTTTGTAAAGCCTTTAACCAGGTCACTATTGATACAGTGTAAAGCCTTTAACAGGGAAAACCATCACAAGTGGTTGAACAATATTGCTGCAGTAATTTTTGTGGGTACCATCCCCACCCTAGTTTTACCTTCTTATTCTTGGAGAGTTTCTGGGTTACCAAATTCCAGTGTTATGAGTTGTTGATGCATGTGTTTAGTTTCATATTTGTTTGATGTATTTACATGCATGCAATTTACTTGCAGTTAAAAGTTTTATTGGCTAAAGTGTGGTACTTATGATTCACCCCCCCTCCCTCTCATAAGTACTTTTTCCATATTTGAATATTCCAACAATTGGTATCAGAGCTAATCCAGGTTCTCAGAAGGAAAAGCCTAACAGCTTGGAGGAAAAGATCTAAAGATGGAAGCTTTCAAACTTGGAAAGATCATTGAAAATCAGCTGATAGATGTGCAACTTGCTCTGCATAGCTTGGAGTAATTTAGAAACAAGTTGAGAAATTCATTAAAAAAAAGGAAGGATCTAGCCATAGCCAAAAATGAGATAAACTACAAAGAGATTGATACCACCAACATATTTTCCAACGGAGACACTAAAGAGTTTGATGCAGCAATAGCATAATTGATGGAGAAAAAAAAAGCTCAAATAGAGGAGATAAGATCTCTCAAGATGGAACATGAATCACAGGCCATAATGATATGTGAAATTATTGAACAAAATAAAAGAGCAGTTGATGATAAGGTCATGATGGAAAATGACAAAAGAAATCTTGCAAACAGACTTGAAGAAAAATGTACTGAATTGACAAGGATCTCAAACATGCAGATGGATACACTTGCCCAAATGATGAACCTTCATCATGAACTTAATGTGAAAGATATTGAGATCTCTACTTTGAAGATGCAAAATGAAAAAATGCAGAATGAATTGAACAGAGAAAGAGAGGTGGCAGAGAATCTCAACAAGTCAAGTGAAGCCATCAAATATTTTGAGCAATTACTGAAATCCCCAAGATCAACCCATGATACATCAGGACTTGGATACAATAGCACTAAAGTTGGAGAATCATCAAAGAGTGCAGAACAAAGAAGTGATAAAGGTAATGATCTTAAACCTACATGTCATTTCTGTGGAAAGAAAGGACATACATCTAATGTATGTAGAAGCAAGAATGCCCATCAGCATGACAAACCTAAAAGTTTAAACCATTGTCATAGATGCAAGAAGCAAGCTCATCAAGCATATGAATGCAGAACTAAAACTACTAAGACATCAAGATTTGATGGACATTGTTATAATTGCAAAAAGTATGGACATAGAGCTTTTGAATGTAGATCAAAGCCTATGTGGACATTAAATCAACTAGCAAAGACATCAAACCATGCATTTTTGGATTACAACATCAGGTACAATTGTCACTATTGTCAAGAATATGGACATGTACCACAGAACTGCATAAGAACACATTTTAGAGGGAACTACAAAAGATGGCTGAGTCAAACTACATGTTTTAGTTGCTTAAAAACTGGTCATGTTAGCAAGAATTGCCCAACAAGGTCAAAGGCATTAATTTCTGAGTTTAGCAATGGAAAGGCAAAGATAGATGTTGGACATATCAGAAGTTAAATGAATAAGACATGGAAGAAGAAATATGAGTATAGCACATCAAGTGCAGAGATCACTTCACCCAATAGGTCAAGTGATCACACTTCATCAAATTAAGCAAGAATAAGTGTGTGGGATTGATAAACCAAGTTACATCATAAATTAGTCCCAAGACATAGAAGAACTACAAAGAAGAAATCAGCATAAGCAAAGATGCTAAGTCAAAATTGAGAACTTTGCAAGATCTATCAAAGTTGTCTTCAGGTGCCGAGTTGCTAACAATGACCGAGTTGATAGATGATGCCGAGCTGTGAAATATCAATAGGAGCTGAGCAAAGTGAAACGCAATAGGAGCCAAGTCATGTTGAAACCCTTCAGGTGCCGAGTAGACAGTTGGCATCGTACTAACCATTAATTACTCTATTTTGAAGGGTACATAAATTTGATTTTCGATCATTTTCCCACCATTCAAACGAGAAGAAAAGTCAAAAAGAGTGGAGAAGATTAAGATCAGCTCAAAAGCCATTTGTGAAGATTTCAATAGCAATTCAGGACAAGTTTCATCAAATTGAGGTATTTTACTTAAGTGCCGAGCTACGTAGAATTTATAAAATTGTTTAAATCGTAAACCCTAGTTTAGTAAAAAATGGCATCTAGGTCAGGAACCACTAAGGGTAGAGAGAGTCATGAGATACAGTTGGTCAGCAATGAAGTTAAACAACCTGAATTTAAGCCCATTCTAGAAGTAGCATACAAGAATGATCCCGCAGGTGCATTATCAGTTATTTCGGAAAAAGTTGTTATGGTCCAAGATGTTCGCAGATGTTATAACTGCAAAATTGGAGCCATAGGAGATTTAGAAATCTATAATGCATATGACAAACTATGTGAGAACAAAAGACTAAAAAATGAGTTCTCAATAATAGAAAGAAAAGGATTAACCAAAACCCTAGAATTTTTTATTGTTTTCAAAACTGAATGGGTACGGATAGTTTTGAGAAGAATACACAATGGAGCTTTTTGGTTAGAGTCAATGCCAGTAAAATTCACCAAGAAAACTATTCATAGGATTACTGGTATTCCAACCCTAGATCGGCCAAAGACCTTGCGAAGTGAAAAAAGGGAAGTAATAGAGAAAAATACAGGTGCTAAATGGAACAATAGAGGAATGACTATCGACACAGTCATAGATCCCCTACTAGATTTTGCTGTGAGAAGCATTTCACACAAATTCTATCAATCAAGTAGGTTAAACAGTGTAGCTTGTATAGCATTTGATGTTGCATACAAGATAATAAAAAAGGATCACACTTATGATTTAGCGAAGCTCATGTTTCAACAGATTAATGAAAATCTGGGAGCTATAAGGAAGAGCAAGGGAGCTCAATGCAAATTTGGATCAGTTTTGATGTGCATATTTTTCTATCTAATGAAAGAATTCCCTTTTGTGGGTAAGGTAAGATGGAGTCCAGACAAAACAATTTTTGAACAAACCAATGGATACATTGAACAGATGGGTGAAAATTTTGATGCCCAAATGACTAGTTACTTTGAGAACTTCAAAAAGTCCATGAAACAAAGAATGAGGATTCTAGTCTCATTGACTGAAAAATATGAAAAGGACATTTATTTTCTTGTAGATATAGATCATACCTATATACAAATAGTTATACATAGAGTAAGATGGCTTAGGGCACTAGGTTATGAACTTGATATTGATCAAGCTTCTGTAGCGATAACAACCCTCCTTGTAGAAGAAGCTGATAAAAATGCAAAAGCTTTTGGAACCTTTGACGTTGTTAAATCAAGGGTGATAAAAAATTTGAAGACTTCTTCTGTAGTAAAGAAGAAAGAAAAAATGGTGAGACAAATTAAGAGAAAATTTGGTGTGGAAGAAGAAGGAACGGCAGAAGAGGAAGGAGAAGACATTGAAGAAGAGGGAGATAAACCTCAAGGTTTGACTCAAGGGTTAGGAGAAGATAAAGAGGAAAGTGTTGAGGAAGAAGAAGCCGAGGAAGCACTAGTTAAAAGAAAAGCCACAACTCCTCCTGCTTCTCAATCCAAGGGGAAGAAAGTAGCTGCTCCTGCACCAAAGAGACCGACCACAAGGGCTGTAGCACAAAAAGCCCAAGAGGAGGCAAAAGGAAAGAAGAAAGAGTCAAAGAAGACTGCTGATGAGTCTAAGAAAAGAAAATTTATTCCCCAGCCTGAAATAGATGAGGAGAAGACAGAGTCAGAGGACAACAGTCAATTTCAAGTGGTAAGACACAAACCTCAGACTGCTGTTGATAAATTATGTTAAAAAATTAGGAATGATGATTTGAAAAGTTTAAAGAACCTGAATTTTTCTAAGCTTACCAAAGAAGAGAAAAATAAATTAGAGGAATCTGTATATGCTATGATGGCTGAATATAAGCACACACCTCTACAATTAGATGAATCTATGCGAAAAGAATTGTATAAAATTATAGAGGATAAATGGCATTTTTGTTTACAAATAAAAAAAAGGAGATAAGGGAGTCAACATTAGCTAGATTTTTGCCTGATTTGACTAAAGATCAAGTAACAAATGCAGTAAAAAGGCATAATAATAGATTCACTCCCAAGCATAGAGCATTCAACATATTACAGAATAAAATTGAAGAGGTAGTTACAAAATCCACAAGATTGTGGAAAATAGTTTACAAGAAAATAGAAGATGTGTATAATGAAGAATATAAGGCAGAGGGAAGTGCCAAGATAAGAGAAAAGAAGGTGTCAAGAACCAAAGAAAAAGAGAAGGAACAAGTGGAGAAGAAGAGTAAAGAAGAAAAGGAAGAAAAGGCACATACAGAGGAGAAAGAGGAAGAGAAAGATACAACTGAGCCACAAGATCAAAGTATGCAAGACACACATGTATCACCTCCTAGTCCTCCTCATGCCACCATCACACTTGCAGATATTATAAAAATAAAAGATGTTATAGACACTTCAAATCCAAACATCAATCCATTAACTGCAAAGGATTTAGAAATCCTTGACCAATCATCACTTGTAGCAAAATTAAGTTCAAATCCTGTATTGGTCAGTGTTGATGAATTACAGAACCCAGAAGTTAAAACAAAGATAGTCAAGGTAAAAGAACAAGTGCCACCTTTGACCATACAAACTACTGGTATTCTATTTCTTCCACCACCACCTCCACTAAGTGTAGTCACTTATACACTTCAAATGCCGAGTACAGCAGCAGGGGAAATAAAAGAAACATTTGAACAACCAACAAGTTCAACCCCACCTAGCGATCATAAAAGGGATAATCAAGCTGAAGAAAAAGATGAGAGAAAGAAGAAGGAGGAGACTACAATACAAACACTAGTTGCATTACCAAAATCTAGTACTCCAACACAGACTCTTCAGCAGCCGAGCACAAATGGGTTACAACTACAAATCAGGACACCAGGCTCGAGCTCATCAAATGCAGTCAAGAAACTTCACTATGGAGTTCCTGAGCTTGATGAAAAAATAAAGATCCCATATTAAATGAATCTAGCACTCTCACTAAAGAGAAGATCAATGAAATTCAGAGTGCATTGGACAGAAGAAGGAGACAAGAAGCACTAAGAAAAGAACACAAGCATAAGCATAACTTGAATGAAATCAAAGACATATTCACAGAAGCTGTCTACTTACAGTCTCCAAATGAGTCAAGACCAATTATAGAGCAACTATTTGATATAGTTGACCAGGTGAATAGTGAAGACCAGGAAATAAATGCCAAATTTCTTGAATGGTCAGAAAGGAAGTTCCAAGGCAAGGTAAATAATAAAATATCCAATGATATAGCACTGTCACAAGAAGAACTAGCAAAGAAAATTAAAACAGTTAAAATTGTACTAGGAAACATCTTTTCCATGTACAATAAGTTGTGTGATTTTTCCACATTCACATAGGACACTAGCCAGAAAATACTGAGCTTGGAAAACAATCTTAAGATTTCTAGCATGCAACTCCTAACAATTCCAGCTTAGAGTGAGAAGCATTTTTCCCAATCAATTCACACACAAAGAGAGTTAGCTATCTTAGCAGAAGAGGAGGCAACCACAAAAGCTAAATTGATGCAAATTCAATCCTCAGTAACTCCTCATTTGGAACTACTTCACAAGGAGTAGATAAATGCAGAGACAATCCTCAAGAAAGACCCCAATATTTCTTCATCTAATGGACTTGTACACCTAGCAATAGAGATTGCCATCCAACATAAGTCATTGGATGTCGCACTAGCAAATTGGGATGTAGCTCTAAAGGTACTCCTTGAAGTAAATAGTACATTTTTGGCCAAGTATGGCATTTCATTCTAAGATCCTTGACATAAGTGTCAAAAAGGGGGAGAATAAGTATGGGGGAGTGATAAGAAGAGATTAAGTATGGGGGAGTTAAGTACGGGAATGAAATGATAAGTATGATAAAAGGGGGAGATAGAAAATTTTGGGAGCAAATTTTGAGATAGAAAATTTTGATCAGTCAAAATGCAAAAACAGGATAGAACTCACTGAGTGTACATACAGGATCAACTAATAAGGAGTCATAAGGATCTTAGTTAAGTGTTTTTTCCACTCATGTCAAAGGAGGAGATTGTTAGCTTAAAGAATAAATTTGACAATTGAGTGTCGATACACTTAACCATTTTTCCACCAAACAATGCCAAACAAAGAGTAGGTGCCGAGAAATATGAAGTGTCAAGCTATATCAAGTGCCAAGTGTTAACAAGTGCCGAGTGTTAACAAGTACCGAGTGTTAACAAGTGCAAAGTAACAGTAGGTGTCGAGTGATACAATTTTTCTCAGGTGCCAAGCTATCTAGGAAATAGCATGTGCCAAGCATCAGTAATGCTTCAGGAGCTGACTAACTCAGAATATTAGCATAAGAGTTTGTAATTGCACAAACTATGATGCAAACAGTTTTTACAACCGACATAAGGTGAATCTTGAAGGATTTAATGATGAGATTGAATCTTTTATTTTTCCCATGAAATTTGCATGTAGCCAATTGGAAAATGTGGAAAGGCATGCAACCAATCAGCTAAAAACAAGTATTGAGCAGGAAATTAAGATTCAATGTGGATCGTAGATCCATATCTAACCTTAAGTCTTTGAAGTCTTTATAAGGAAGATGCAATTTCATTGTAAATATATGAGTGGACATGCAGGGGTGCACAAGAAAATCTATTTTTAGAAGCGAGGGTTATTAGATAACAAAAGGATCAAGATTAGAGAAAGCGGAATAGGTGCCTACATTCAGCAATCACGGATTGTAATCTATCAGGTTCATTATACCTAATAATTTCTAGCAATTGTATTAGAATAAAAATTCTATGGTGATAGGTTAGCTTAACAACTATTTTGTAGATCCTTTAATTAGGTGATTAAAATCCTTTAATAGGGTGAAACTTCATGTTAAGTGTTTATAAAGCCTTTGACCAGGTTACTATTGATATAGTGTAAAGCCTTTAACAAGGCAGGCCTTTAACAGGGCAGACCGTCATAAGTGGTTGAATAATATTGCTGCAGTAATTTTTGTGGGTACCATCCCCAGCCCAATTTTACTTTCTTATTCCTGGAGGGTTTCTGGGTTACCAAATTCCAGTGTTATGAGTTTTTGATGCATGTGTTTAGTTTCATATTTGTTTGATGTATTTACATGCATGCAATTTACTTGTAGTTAAAAGTTTTATTGGCTAAAGTGTGGTACTTATGATTCACCCCCCCCCATAAGTACTCTTTCCATATTTAAATATTCCAACATCTAGTTCAAGGTTGGAGATAAGAAATCTATGATATTTCCTTTGAAAATGGTTTTTTACGTACCAAAGGGGAAATTTCTAGTTCTTTTGTGGATTTCTTTTCCTCTCTATTGTCAAAAGACCATTCACTTTTCCCTATTGGGAAAGATCTTCTTCTTGGCTCTATCCCTCATATTCAAGATGATAACAAGAATTAAATGTTTGTGGATATCCCATCATATTATATTTAGTGAAAAAAGAGGTGTTCTTTCTTGAAGGGGAGAAATCACACATCCTAATGGCTTCCTCATTTTCCTCTTCTACGAGATCTAAGGTCTGATGGGTTTGAGATCTATGCAATGATGAAAGAGTTCTTTGGACCTAGCTAGATGCTCAAAGAGTTAGACTTGATTATCATTATTTTGATTTCTAGAAAGGATTGTGCTAAAACTATGAATTCTTTTAGACCCTTTAGTTTGTGCAATTTCATTTTCAAGGTTATTTCAAAAGTTATGATCTCTAGAATCCTCTCTATTTTTTAAAGGATTATCTCTCCCTACCAAAATGGATTAGTCACTAGGAGATAGATTCTATCTTTCTTTATCAAAGTTCATGAAGTTATTCACTCTACCAATACCTCTAAGAACCAAGGATTTTTGATAATATTAGACTTTTTGAGGGCTAATGACAGGGTGGATTGGGATTTCTTGGTGAAAGTTCTTAGTAATTTTAGTTTTGTGAACTACTCCATCCAGTTAGGAAACTAGTTCATTGGAACCTATTAGCAGTGACCATTGTCAATGGTACTTCTAAATTGTTTAAACCCTCCAGAGTTCTTTTTTCTTCTTTTTTTGCAATGGTTTAGACTCTTGGTATTTATATGAGTGCTACTTGTATAACAAAAAATGTAGACTTCTCTAAGTCTTTCTATCCAAGGGATCTCATGGATTGAGAATATTGAATGATGACTTAGAGCTCCCTAGCCATGACATGAAAATGGTACAAATGAAGTATTTTGACTCTCAAATGAGCTTATGTAGCCCCTTTTAAGGTACACTATGAAATAGTAATTTAGAAGACAATAGAAATGGTGCTAGTGTCCAATAACCAATATGAAGTGCAATGCAAAATGAAGCTAAAATAGAATGCATAAAATGCAAACTCACTAATAAGAATGAGATTATTACAATCTCCTTATTTAAGCTAGATGAGATATTCTGATGCATCAAAAGGAAACATACAATATATGTCATTATACTAAAATGAAAGTGATGATGATGTTGACATAACAGTCAAGTTTGTTATTAGTGACATGCACTTACTTAGATTGTAAATATCTACTGAGCTTATTGTACAGTTAATAGTGTTAACAAAACATTCAAGTTGTTACCGAGTTCTACAGTTGCTATTGAGTCCTACAGAAAAATTTTAGTATGTGCAAAGAAGTTACAACTATTGTGAAGATCAACAGTGTAAATTGAGCATCACAATGTAAGCCGAGTTTACTAGTGAAAACTGAGTTTGTATTTGATATGATGCAAGTCCAGTGTTAACCAAGCCACTCATTGCTAACCAAGTACTGAGCTCATAGTGGAAGCATTTACTGAGCCAAGAAGTGTGAATCAAATGATTTAGTTTATATATAGAGTTTTATAGTATTTGTCAAGTCACCAGTGAAGAACAAGTTCAAGACTACTTGGAAATGATCAATATGGACCAAGATTCTACATCTACTAAGAAAATGATAATGCCAAGCATTGACAGTGGACACTGAGTATCAGAACCTCACTGAGTCAGTCTTCAAAACCTAAGTGTCTACATTTGAGCCAACTTTGTAATATTTGTGTAAACTGGTATTGTGGCTGACTTTGTAATTGTATAATTAGATTGGTATATATGTAATGTATTGTATCAAATACAAAGTATGAGAAAGGAATGCAATGTAATTAAATGTAATCAGAAAAGAGAAGAAGAGTGAATTACAAAGGCTACAATAGTATAAGGAGCAACAAAGATATACCTATCATGGTAAGGTGACTTGTATACAAAAAGGATTCTCACTCAACAAACTAAGTTGCAAATCAAAGATTAGCTACTACTTCATCCTAATAGGTGGATCAATCAAATCCTTTAACAAGGTAGACCTAACAATCTTATGTAAATCTCTTTACCGAGTGAATACTTCATTGTATTCTTGTAAATCCTTTAACAAGGTGGACCTAGCAATCCTTATTGCTCTAATAGGAAGCCTTAACTAACCAAATTTATACTACAATACTAAAGCTTGTGGGTATCATTCCCACTCAAGTTTTTACTTTCTATTTGGAAGGTTTCTGGGTCAGCAAATCTATGTGTTAAAGTGTTATGCATGCTTTTATGTTTTCAGTTTCTAATGTATGTAGCTAGATTAGAATTCATACAAAGGATTCTTTGCTAATTGAAGTTAAAAATTTTAAGAGTTATTGATTCAAACACCCCCCCCACCCCCCCCCCGCCCGCGCCCCCCCTCTCAATAACTTAGCCTTTCTTAATATTTCCAACAATTGGTATTAAAGCATTATGGTTCTCAAGAGAAAGTTTAACAGCTTCATAAAAGATCAAAGGCCATGGAGATATTCAGACTTGACAAGGCTATTGATAATTAAAAGATAAATTTTGAAATGGATATTGCCCAACTCAAGAATGAAAAATGGCAACTCTCTCAATCCCTAAAAACAAGAGAAGAACTTGCAACTCAAATGAATGATCATCTCTATATTGAAGAAAGAATTAAATACCTCCATTTAGCAAATAGCTTAGATGAAGTAATCAAATAACTCTTAGAAAAGAATGGTTCACTACGAGAAGTGAGAAAACTAAGAAGAGAACAAGAAAATTAGTTAGTAAGGCTATGTGAAGTCATGGAAGAGAAAAACAAGATATAAGGAAAAGATAATGAGATTCAACATCTATCCCTTCAGTAGATTGACTTCATTAATCAGCTCACAAATGCAAATAAAGAAATCATTAGTATAAGGTTAGAAAATGAAAGATTGCATAATGATCTAAACTATAAAAGGTTAACCAATGAAAGAATGTTGAAATCCCAAGAAGACATGAATTAGTTGAATGAGAAAAATCTCTATAGAAAGAAAGGAAAAGCAAGAATTGGATATACAAAAGAAGGTGAATCTTCCAAGCAAGGAGCTCAAAAGAATCAATGACCTACTTGAAATCATTGTGGTAAGATAGGTCATACATCAAACAAATTTTGGAGCAATGGGAATGGAAAGTGCTATAATTGCAACCAGCATGGTTATAAGGCCAATGAATGCAAAGAGAAACCAAGATTTGAAGGCAAATTTCACAAACGTAAGAAGCATGGACATAAGTCATCAAAATGCAAGAAAAAAGATATTAAATCCAATAGAACAAATTATAAAAGCTATATTTGGTTGGGACTACAACACTTGGTGCAGATGTCATTACTGTGGAGAATTTGGACATTTTGGAATGAATTGTGTAAAGCATCATATGAGGAAAAGAGATACTACTAAAAGATGTTTCAGTCATACAAAACTTGGTCATCTTGTCAAGAAGTGCATGAATACTAGAAGGATTGAAGATGAAAAGAAGGAAAAGGATGATAACATTAGAAAATAGATGAGACAACAATGGGTTCCAAAGTCTACTAAGAATGCAAGTCCAAGCAATGATGAACAATTCATTCAAGAATTGGGTGACTCCACCATTTCTACTTGATTTCTCAATAAAGAAATAGAACTAGGCTACTAAAGAAGATATCTAAAATAGTTATAGTTGATAGGACAAAAAGATCCAAGTCAGAATTCAAGATGCAAAGGGATCACCAAGTTAGAGGTATTAATGACTACCGAGTTACCTTACTTATCAAGAAAGGTTGGATCAAAAACTCTACCGAGGGAGGTCAGGAGTAACAAATTCTCATATGGTTACTGAGTCATGAAGACTTCATCAAGCATTCAATAAAAGAAAGTGGATGATAGCTTGTCAATTTGATCTAACATTCATACCAAGCATTTATGGTGAAATTTGATAAAAGCAATGAAATCAAAGTCATTTTCACTGTGAATTTTTAAGAGCTACTATGTAGAGTGATCTTCAAGAGCATTCAATCAATTTGAGCTAATTGTTACTGATTTTTTAAAAAAATTCTCAAACCCTACTGAGCGAAGATGGCATCTAGCAACAACAAAGTGAAATGAGGTTCATATATGTTGGTTTGTGGAGTTGAATGGAAAGCATCAGACTTCAAGCTAAAACCTACCATTGTGAAAACCCTAGATTGAAGTGGAGTGCAATCTCAAATCCCTCCTAAGTTACTATTGATTAATGATATCTATTCACATTTCAAATGTGCTACATAAGATATAGGTACACTAGAAATGAATGAATGTTTGACAAAGTTATGCACTGATCGTTTGTTGAAACCTGAGCATCAACATCTAAAAGAAAAAGGTTTAATGCATATTCCCCACATGCCATGTGTAATGTTCCCTTTAGAACATTAGAAAATATTGAAGTCTTATTTCATGCAATATTAAATTGACTTTGAGACTTGGGCTCAAAATATTAAAAAGGTCGATTTAATGTTATATTGAGGATAAAGAGATAAGAAGGAACAAGACGAAATGCTTTGCAGAAGTTGAAGAGCCACCAGGCAATAAGACGTAACCAGAGAGGAGTTGAAGAGTTAGGGTTCTGTTTTAAACGGAGAAAGTTACTCATTGTTAGAGGCGAGAACTTGATTTTCGCTCATTCTTTGTTATTCTTCAGAGGCTGCCAAACCTGTGGAGAAGGAGACCCAAGAACGAGAGTTTGCAGGTTTTCAGGGAGACCCAAGAACGGAAGTTTGCAGGTTTCTAGGAAGGCTAAGGATGGGAGTTTGAAGCCATTCCATGTGCATGCTCATACAGAGTTTGCCTTTGTGCTGAACTGTGTAGATTTGTGGGTTTTTGGTTGTGTTTTTTGCATGAGTTTGGTGTTTTCAGTTGAGCATTTCATATCAGTTTTGGTTGCTGCTGTATTTCAGACTTTAAGTTGTTAAAATAGAGCTGAATATATGTATTGGGACGTGATTAAACTTCTAAGATAGTTTATTAGTGTTTTTGTGGTGTTTCCGGGCATTTTCGTGTTAATTTCGGGAGCCCGATGAGCATAGTTTTTGTCCTACATTTTTGAGCTGTTGTGTAAAGGCTATATGGATCTGGAAATGTCAATTTGTAGGCTGTTATCCTACTGAAATTTCTGTAAAAATTTCCACTTTCAGATTTATTAATAATTTGTGAAGTTGTGAAGCTTTTAGCACTATTTTCAGCATACCCGATTTGGGGTTTCATTGAGAAATTGGTGGATCTTTGTGATATCAGTTGTTTGATTTTGAAAATCTGATTAGAGGTGTGAAATACCATATCAAATTAGAAAAGGGGACATTTCAGTGGTATCAGAGCTAGTTTTCTTGCCAGCCTGTGGAGTTTATCCAAACACCTACAGTATATACCGAAATCATCATAGGAAATATCCAACAAGTTTTTCGCAGTCATAGAATGCATTTTCCAAGGACGACACACAACAAGGGTCCCAATAGTATTATCAGCTTATGCGATAGCTCTTTCAGTATTTTGGTGTATAGTTAGAAGTTTTGGAAGTGAAAGAAGTGACCACATCGAGCAAGGTAGCCATCACGCGAAGGTAACTGACGGTGGTAGAATCGGCAGTAAAGTTGAAATGTGGGTGTCAAGCGATTGCACGCGGCTGGGGAGAAGTGGTAAACTGATTTTTGCCTGAACCCGCTTGCCATTGCGGATAAGCTTGATTATCTGCCATCCGTAAAAGGAGAGATTTGAAGCATTACTTTCCAGAATTTGAGAGAGAAATGTGTCAGAGACGGTGCTGAAATTTGTAACGCTTCTTCAGTTACAGAAGTCATGCAGGCACACAGGTATACCCAGCATGTAAGGAGAACAAACGATATGATGGAGCCATTAGGTTATGAGTGATTGGAGCTGGTCTTTTCCTTTTGAGGAACCTTATTTTATTGGGTAATGCCAATATGCTTAGAGGTGATGTTTTGGTTGTCGTGACAAATGAAAGAACGCCGCACCAAAAATCCTCGATAAACAAGGTAGTGCTTAAAGGTATCGACCGCCAAACCGTTCTTTACTAGAGCGGCACTTACCAACAACTATTGCAAGAAAAAAGAATTCCTTGATAGTTGTAACCATCATCTGAGTATTGGCAGGAGCAGAGTAACGTTAGGATAAGATTCTTAACGGGCTTCCAGCTCATTCCTAATAATATCAATGGAAGCAGTTTCCACTTGGCAGTGATGGCAATTAGACAACTACTATTAAATATTCAACATGGAATAGTCAAGGGTGCATGTTAGGTTGCAGGAATACTTCTTCTACCCTACGATTCTTCTTCAAATATTGCTGACAAATTCTAAGCAGAACATTATCACAACGGAGCTTACAGATTGGAAACACACGGCAGGGTTGTGTAACCATGGCACAGGCAGACAGGTTTTCCAAAGGATTTTGAAGGATGTTTTAACAGAGTCATTGCAGCTGTTGGCTTGAATAACGTTTATCACAGACATTGGGAATCACAACATACGGAGGCAGTCTAACACTCTGTGTGAACCTAGCATCAGTCCTTAGCCATAATACACGGGTTTCCTGAGTTGTGCCAGCATGCAAGATCTGTTCCTTATCAGACTACAACAATTGTGGGCTTATGGTATTATGGAGACAATATTGGTACGTAACCTTGCTCTGCAATAATTCCTATCAGGAGTACCATTGAATATGAATTGTGTTTCAAACCAGAAATTAGAATGAATGGTACAGGTATGAGTTACTAAACAATTGCTCCACCTTTGCATTCGGATTTGATTCAGTTTAATGATAGACAACTTGGTTGCAGTTTTTGTATAATCTCACCTCTGATGTCTGAAAATATAACCCGGTTATTAGTATAAGCAGTGAATGTTCTGCCTCATATTATTACATTAGTACCTTGCAGTAAAATAACAGTAACAGGTCTTTGCAAACTGAGTTTCATGACAACTGTTTGAAGTAATTATTCTAAGAACAGAGTAATACAGTGATCATTAGACTGCTGAAGGAATTTGCTCAGTATTGATTGTAGAATTGAAAGGAAGAGGTACACTTCATGGTCAGTTAACCATCCTACACAACCTACCTTCTTGAAAGAGGAACCACACAGCAACAAAAAGAGTAATCATCCAGACATTTGGGTTGAAATCAAGAAAACAGTTGATGATATGGTCAAAATAAATCGTGAATTGAGTGACAAATTGGTTGATTCAGCTACCATGGATAAGTTGACTAGATTTATATGCAGATTGTCTCGCAGAATAGAGAACAAGAGATCAGCTAATTCAGTTACTAGGAACTCGCATGAGGAGTTTGGGAAACAGATCAGTAGCCAGGTAGAAGATTCAGTTCCTACTCAGCCGCAGGAGGAAGTGGTGAAGGATATTACGCAGATTGATAGTAACTGCCAACTTGATACTCAAGTTGAGACAGTTGCATATAGGTTGCCAGAGGTTGAGGTCACAGGTACTCAGGATGGTTTGGTTACAACAGGTAGTGACTACAACATAGTGAGTTCAGATGATGATTATGAGGATGTTGTTGTGCACAATGGTGAGATAACTAGTAGAGATGAACAAGCATTGAATATTCATGATTTTTTTGAGAGGGAGCACCAGGCACATTTGGATGTTTTGTCACATGAGGATGAGCGTGAAGTGGAATTAGTTGGTATTAGTCATATTACTCAGGTAAACAGTTTGCTTGAGTTACCAACTGATCCTAGTTTACAGATATGGCCTCGGGATTGTTATATTGATGTTTGGGATTCAGATGACTGGAGATTGTTATCACTCTTTGGTAGCAGTGATTGTTTGGGTGCTATCATAGATTTGATTAGCAGATTGCACGATGTCGTCCTTTCATGTGTCTGTAACTTATCTATAGTTGGTATTAGTTTCTATACACCGGTGTTGGGAGTTGTGTGCATTTCCAGTCGACCACTCAGGATGCAGTGGGCTTATGATGATTTAGGCACATCTGAGTTGTCAGTGATTACAGATGAGTCCCAGGATTGTATTAGCATTGATGACATCCAAGCGGATGCAATGGACAGTTATGAGGACTTAGTCTCCCCGACAGTTTCTTTCGGTACAGAGGAGTTGGACAGCGATGCTACAGTTTTTGATACTCTGTATGTTGACATGAGCTTTGGAGTTGATTCGCAGAGTGGGGATGGTAGTACTTTGAAAATCAGTAATGTTGAGTCTACTCTTTTGGATAGTGGGGCAGAAGAGGATTGTAGGAGACAGGCTAGCCAGCACCATCATATGTCTAGTTAGTTGAGAGTGAGTAAGCGTGACATTGCCATCGATTTTCAGCATTTTGATGCTGCTTGTCAGTTGTTAGCAGCTTATGGATGGGGCTCTCCTACTAGTGTTGAGCAGGGAGGTAGTTATTTTTCCTTGACAGAGATCCACTCTTTATGGGAGGCTATCCGGGTTCTGAGAAAGAATTATATGCAGTTGGTAGCTGACAGAGATCATCTTATGGAGTGGGGTAGTGCAGCATATGACGCATTTTTGGTCAAGGAAGATGAGGTGAGTAAGCTTACTCAGCAGCTCGGGGTGACTTCTAAGATTCTTGATAGTACACAGTTGAATTTTGAGGAGTCACAATTGCATCTGGCTAAAGTGACCATGGAATTGGAACGACCGTAGTCTTTACCAGATTCTATACAGTCACAGGGTGTGGTGTTTCATGATCCGAGGATGTCCACGGTAGAGATTGTCAGAGACAATGGAGATGGGGATGCATCCATCCTTGACACTAGCATTGGCATATTGGGTTCTTTTCCACTGGGATCAGGTTCAATTAAGTTGGGTGCTGCAGCAGTTTGTTGTGGTATGCCTGACATGGTAGTGGTCTCTACTACTGATGGCATGGAGACTAGGGATGTTGTGTCAAAGATCATGTGTGATGTTGGTGAGCCGGTAATTGGCACGATTCCTGCTAGTGATACTACTCCCTTGGCGATATCTTCGGAGGGAAAGTTGGCAGTTGTACATCATGTTGATATGTATCCATCATGGTTTGCTACTTCTCTATCACTAGGTTTTCTTATGGATACATGGTTATAGGATGACTATGGTATCAGTTGGCATGATGGTTTGGTTGGTTATCACATCCATGGGAGTTTACCGAAAGCTGTAGAGAGATGTTGTGTTATAGATGCTACCAGGTATTTTTACCCCTATATAGAAAATGGATGTGGGGTTCGATTGTTTTGGGATCCAGGCGGCGACAGGTTTGACACGATGTATGGGTTGATCGAGGATCCAGGTGTTGGTTGGTTGTATCTTTGGTTGGATGAGGATTTTATTGTGGTCCTGGTATTGATCAATTTTGAGCAGTTTACAGGTGTAGGTACTGAGTTTTTTGAGAGAGTTATATGGGATCCAGGGATTCGGTGGATTGATAGATTGCAGGGCGACATCTGGCTACGCCATTTGGCCAACATTATTTTCAGTTTGGATTTCAGGTCTGCCTGCAGACTCGTATGGGATCCTGGTATGAATTTCTTGAGGACAAGCAATTTTAAGGAGGGGAGATTTGTAATGTTCCCTTTGGAACATTAGAAAATATTGAAGTCTTATTTCATGCAATATTAAATTGACTTTGAGACTTGGGCTCAAAATATTAAAAAGGTCGATTTAATGTTATATTGAGGATAAAGAGATAAGAAGGAACAAGACGAAATGCTTTGCAGAAGTTGAAGAGCCACCAGGGAATAAGACATAACCAGAGAGGAGTTGAAGAGTCAGGGTTCTATTTTAAAAGGATAAAGTTACTCATTGTTAGAGGCGAGAACTTGATTTTCGCTCATTCTTTGTTATTCTTCAGAGGCTGCCAAACCTATGGAGAAGGAGACCCAAGAACAGGAGTTTGCAAGTTTCCAGGGAGACCCAAGAACGGGAGTTTGTAGGTTTCTAGGAAGGCTAAGGATGGGATTTTGAAGCCATTCCATGTGCATGCTCATACAGAGTTTGCCTTTGTGCTGAATAGTGTAGATTTGTGGGTTTTTGGGTGTGTTTTTTGCATGAGTTTGGTGTTTTCAGTTGAGCATTTCATATCAGTTTTGGTTGCTTCTGTATTTCAGACTTTAAGTTGTTAAAATAGAGCTGAATATATGTATTGTGATGTGATTAAACTTCTAAGATAGTTTATTAGAGTTTTTGTGGTGTTTCCGAGCATTTTTGTGTTAATTTCGGGAGCCCGATGAGCATAGTTTTTGTCCTACATTTTTGAGCTGTTGTGTAAAGGCTATACGGATCTGGAAATGTCAATTTGTAGGCTGTTATGCTGCTGAAAGTTCTGTAAAAATTTCCACTTTCAGATTTATTAATAATTTGTGAAGTTGTGAAGCTTTTAGCACTATTTTCAGCATACCCGATTTGGGGTTTCATTGAGAAATTGGTGGATCTTTGTGATATCAGTTGTTTGATTTTGAAAATCTGATTAGACGTGTGAAATACCATATCAAATCAGAAAAGGGTACATTTCACCATTGGACTTCCAAGTGAAATGGATAAGGTTTATCCTCAATCATGTGCATAATAGTCAATTTTAGTTGGAGCAACCAATTTTGATCACTAAGAAGATGATCCATAGGATCATTGATCTCTCAATGTTGACAAAAGCTAAGACGACCAAAACCATAGGTCAGTTTGAACTAGAGAAGAAAACCCTAGCCAAGTGGGATAGAAGAGGTATGCAGATAAGTAATGCAATTGATATAGAATTTAAGGTTGGCATTCATATCATTTCCCACAAGATCTATGGTTTGAGTAGGTTGAACAATGTATCATGTGAGGCAATAAACTTGGCATACAAGGTAGTCAAGAACAACCTATCTCTTGGCCTTGCCGAGTTACTATTGAATTAGTTCAACAACAACATGGAGACCATCAGTACATCAAAGTAAAATCCATGTAAGTTTGGCTAACTTTTGACATGTTTATTCTTCTATGTTCAAAAATTCTTTCCATCAAAAGGCACTATTGTTTGGAGGGAAGATGTGCCAGTACTCTATCATATTAATGAGTACATTGTTGAAATGGGAGAAAATTATAATAGTATCATGGATAGTTATTTTGATGCATTCAAGGAGAAAATGAATAATAGATTCTAAATCCCTAAGAAACTAGTAGAGGATTATAAAGATGATGTCTATTTTATGGTAGATAGTCACAAGGTATACATTTAGGCAATTAGGCCTAGAATTGCATCGGTAAAACCTCTTGGATATGAGGTTAACACTAATGAAACAAAAGATATAATTGAGGCATTAATAAATGAGCTAGTTGATCCTAAGGCAACTTATTTTGGTACATATGATGAAGCCAAGGCCAAGATTGAATTGGAGATGAAGCTCCCTCAGGTGGTGAACAAAGGCGAGAAAAGGATTACCAAGTTGAAAACAAGTGCCACTCTTTTGTTGATCGAGGGAAAACGTAAGGATGAAGAAGCAGAGGATGAGGAAAAGTTAGAGAAGGAAGAGCCACTAAAGAAAAAGGGTAAGGTAATCATTACCAAACCTACTAAGCTATCCACTACAGTGGTCACCAAGAGAACCTCTAACAAGAAATTAGACAAGGAAGGAGGAGACATAATATTTAGAAAACCTCCACCCACCTTCCAAGATAGATTAAAATATTTGAAGTTAGGGGCTGACATAACCAATTTCAAGGCACTAAAGTATGAAACAAGGATTGAAGAAGAGCAGAAGTAGATTGAAGATTTGGTGATAGACAGAATGGGTAAGTGGAAATACTCACTTGATTAGCTTGCACTTTAGATTCCTATTGTTTTAATGGATAAGATCAAGCCAAGATGGGAATTTTCTAGGAAAACTACAATTGACATCTATTTGCAAACCCTAAGGCAACTTATGCCAAGCCTATCTAACAAGGAAGTGAAAGAATCTTTGAAGAAAAATGAAGAAAAATTAATTATAAGATTCAACACTTGTCTGGTATTGATGAAGGACATTGAACATGTTGTGAAGAATGCTATGAATACATGGAAGAATGTCTATCTTCTTCACAAACCAAGTGATTTTCCTATTAATGTAAATGATGAGGATGATGATGATGATAAAGAAGAGAAAGATGAAGACAAAAATGATGAAGCGGCAATACAATTTGATAATATAGATGATGAAGAGGAATAGGAGCAAGAGGCTACCAAAGAGGATACCCAAGATGTTGAGGAAACTAACCTAGTTAAGATTTCTCTAACAATTATAGCCTCACTTCCTCATTCTCCAAGAAAAATATTGAAAAATTAAGCATGGAGACAACCTCAGGAGGATTGACTATGACTAGCACTACAAGAAAATGCATCCAATCAAACTTTGCACTATTCTAGCTCAGGACAACTTTGACTGAAGTAACCTCCACTTCATCTATCAAGCTACAAACTCTTCCCTCTTCAACTATGTTGGATACAACAGTTTTGGACACAATATTTTTGGATACATCAATTTTGGATACTATAGGTATATATACCACTAGTTCAATAAGTGTAGTGTCAATTTTTGTGGCTACTACCATTGTTTCCATTCCTAGTACACAAGAAATAAGTACAAGCACAATTGAGACCAAGCCTCAATCGAGCAAATAAATTTTGAGTAAAGGAAAAGAAAAGGAGGAGGATGTAGATCTTGATGACAAAATTGTGATTCCCAATTAGGATATTTCAAAACTCAATCCAGATCAAATGTAGACCTTTGGTGAACTTCTACAAAAGAAAGCCAATCAGCAAAGGATTAGAGAGGAAAGAGACAAGAAATTCAAAATCATTGAGGATACCAAGAATATTCTAGCAAAAGCTCTAGGTATAGAGATTGATACTTCTCAACCAATTTTGTATCAGTTGGAAGAGGAAATCCATAATTACAATGAATATTTGAATGGAAAGGATAAATTGTTGCAAAAAATATTAAAATTTTTGAGAATAAAGTTTTAGAGCTCATTGCTCAACAAATTTCCATCTACCAAGTAGTATTATCTACTTTTTTAGGGTTCTCTAGAAGCTTCATGTACAAATGTATCATTACTTTTTGTTAAGTTACGTGATGTTTCAAATTTTACTAAGGAAATAAAACACAAATTGTCTAAGATTGATGAAGATATCAAGGTAAGTGCACATTACTTACATCATGATCCATGTTCAAGCTCTGCCCATTTCAAATAGACCTTATTTTTGATAGATATGTAGATAGAATTGATTAAAGAAGAAGCTAGAATCAGATCAACTTTGATAAATATCTAGAATATGATTCTCCTTAACATGGATGCACTGCAAAAGCATATTGCACATTCAAAAATGTTCATCCATGAGAATAATTTCTCTATTGTAAATCACATGATTGAGTTGTCAGCAGAAGTGTAGATTACACTGCATACATGTAAGGTCTTGCTAGACAACTGGGACAAGACCTTGGTGATTATTATCAAGGTACATTTAGACTTCTTGTCTCATTTTGGCATTACTATGTAAATATATAAAATTAATTTTTGACATTAATGTCAAAGAGGGGGAGAAAAATATAAAAAGTTATGGGGGAGAAAGATGTAAAAACTTGTAAAGAAAATGGCAGAGAAAGATGTGAGATTGAAAGAAGAGTGTAGAACAAGTGTATATTGTATATAGAAAGGAAATGTATTCAGATGTATAGTATATCATATATTACAATATGGAGGAACCTTATCATGTACATAAATACATATTACAAAACCAATTTTGAAAAATCTAGAAAATAGTATACTCTACTGAGTTAGAATTAGAAGGTGATGGATAAAGGTATTTAGGAACTTTTTGAACTCAATTTGACTAATAAGTGTTTTTTTCACTAATGCCAAAAGGGGAGATTGTTGACATAACAATCAAGTTTGTTATTAATGACATACACTTATTTAGATTATAAGTATCTACCGAGCTTATTGTACAGTTAACAATGTTAACCAAGAATTTCAGCTGTTACCAAGTTCAATAGTTTCTACCAAGTCCTTTGGAAAAAATTTAGTATGTGACAAGTAGTTACAACTATTGTGAAGATCGGTAGTGTAAACTAAGCATATCAGTGTATGTCGAGTTTACCAGTGCAAACTGTGTTGTGCAACACTTACCAAGTTTGCAGTTCATATGATGTGAGTCTATTGTTAACCAAGTTACTGAGTGCTAGCCAAGTTATTTTGTTTATACCAAGCTCATAGTGGAAGCATTGTGTGAGCTAGGCAGTGTGAATCAAGCGATTCAGTTTATATATTGAGTTTCATAGTATTCACCAAGTCACCAGTGCAGAATGAGTTCAAGACTACTTGGAAGTGATCAGTATGGATCAACCTTCTATATCTACTGAGTGCATGATGATGTCAAGCATTGACAGTGGATATTGAGTATCAAAACTTCATCGAGTCAGTCTTTAGAACTTGAGTGTCTACATTTGAGCCGACTTTGTAATATTTGTGTAAACTGGTATTGTGGCCAACTTTGTAATTGTATAATTGGATTGGTATATATGTAATGTATTTTATTACATCGAAAGTATGAGAAAGGAATTCAATGCAATCAAATGTAATTAGAAAAGAGAAAAAGAGCAAATTACAAAGGCGACAATTGTATAAGGAGCAACAAAGATATACCTATCATAGTAAGGTGATTTGTACACACAAAGGAATCTCACTCATCAAAACAAGTTGCAAATCAAAGATCAACTACTTATTCATCCTAACAAGTGGATCAATCAAATCCTTTAACGAGGTAGACCTAACAGTCTTATGTAAATCTATTTATTGAGTGCATACTTCATTGTATGTTTGTAAATCTTTTAACAAGGTGGACCTAGTAGTCTTTATTGCTCCTAATAGGGCAGATCATCATAAGTGATCAATGTAAGCCTTAACTAGCCAACTTTATACTACAATACCAAAGCTTGTGGGTATCATCTCCACCCTAGTTTTACTTTCTATTTGAAAGGTTTCTAGGTCACCAAATCTATGTGTTAAAGTGTTATGAATGCTTTCATGTTTTCAATTTCTCATGCATGTAGTTAGATCATAATTCATATAAAGGATTATTTGATAATTGAAGTTAAAAGCTTTAAGATTTACTAATTCACCTATCCCCTCTAAGTAACTTAGCCTTTCTTAATATTTCCAATAGATAAAGTAGTGCAAGAATTCCATAATCACTCATAATCTCCAAAGAGTACCTAAGATTTGTGTAGTATAACATTAGTAAAAGCATGAGTGTTGTTAGATGAGGAGAGAGCTCTCCCTTTCAAAGAATAATATATGATGGGTATCATATAGAAAGAGAGGGATAATCAAGGATGGAGAATAAAAGTTGAGTAATCCATGTGCATTAGTGTTTCCACCAATCACAATTGAGAATTGACTTTTGTGAACCATGTGAGACAATAAAGGCTTTTCTTTAATTTAAAGTAGGAATAATGCTTTATGTGTGCATTACCTAGGATAAATGGGAAGAGGGATTCTTTTATTTAACTAAAAGGGGGACAAGTTCATTTTATTTAAATAATGACTTAGGATATAGTGGTAAAAATATAGGATGAAATTGAATAATTTATTGCTTGAAGATTTGATCAAGAATGAGTGATTAATAAATTATGTGAAACCTCTAGAAAGGGGACTAATAGTCTATTTGTCAATTTTTATGTGATTACATTTGTCCCAATTTGACTAATTTTTGATCAATCTAGGAACACATTACATCAAAGAATGAAGAAGAGAAGTGTATGATAGAAACTAACTCTAAAGAACAAAGTGCAAAAAGAGATAGAAAATCCTAAATACACTGTCTATTAGCAACAATAGGGAACACTAGGGGGGGGGGGGGGGGGGGGAGAGAGAGAGAGAGAGAGAGAGAGAGAGAGAGAGAGAGAGAGAGAGAGAGAGAGGTACTAATATATTGGGAAAGAAAGTAGATAGATCAAGAGCAAAAGGAAAGCTCAAGCATATACTCCTTGGGAATAGATAGCCATAGGAAAGCAATTTTGTAGTAATAATAGAATATTTTCCCCCTCAACATCAAAATTGGAAGAAGATAGAGGAGATGAAGAAATGATCTAGATTTTATCAAATTGAGATGGAGAAAAGTCCATGATGACAAATAAGAAATGAAGGCCAAGGAGTGACCACAAAATGGTGAATATATACCCTAGTTTGACAAAGTTTGACCAAGAAAGGTAGACCATCAAAATTAGGTTGAAATAAGAAGGAAGGTAAATCAAACTGAAATAGAATAAATATGAAGAGTGGAATAGGGTATAAATGATGAAGGAATGAAGAACGATGATACCGTGATGATATTCAAAGATTAAGCCTCAAAAGGGAAGCCAACTAAATAAAAGAAGGGATAATTTTAAGACATGATTTTGATCATCAAAATGAACTTGGATTTTGTTTTTTATTGTAAAAATGGGTCTAGGATGTCAAAATTAGCCAAGAGTTCAATTTTTGTGCAAGCCCAAGGAGTTCAAAAATTAGGTCAAAATTGAGTCAAAAATGTGTAAAAGGGGTCTAAGGGGTCATTTTAAAATTATTTGTCTTAATTTTTTGTTGAGAGTTTAGAGCTTTAGAGAGAAAAGATGATGGTTGAACAAAGAGTTCAACCCATAGGCATTGATTTGAGCATAGCTAGCTACACAACTAACCTCCACAGTCTAGACCACTAGTAAGTTTCTAATATTCAAAGCATTTTAAGCTATTTTATGAGAATTTTAGCACATTTTTCTAGGGATAGATAGCTTTTCAAAAATTAATTATGTAATACTTTATAAAGTATTTCACCATAGCTGTGCAAACTATCATCTGATACTTTTGGCATGGACATTGTATTGCACACACCTTATGTGAAGTATCATATTGACACTACCCATTTATCACTCAATAGTGTGTGAACTATCACATGGTAAGGTTATATCCCATGAATATAGGGGAAAGTATCACATGATACTTGTCTAGCCACTTTATAAGTTTTATGTCATTTTTTGTTTTTTTTTTTGTAAGGTTTGCATGCTATTTTATTACTTGACTAGCAAAGTTATGATGTGTTAAGTGTCACTTTAATTTCTATCTAACATAGACTAATATTTTTTAATGCATTTTAGCTATGCAATAGGTGTTCCTAACCATTAATATTAGGGCACCCATTGTGGTTGATTTGAGATTCAGTACCACATCTAGATGATACTGATAGAGGTAGACTAGAGACCAAGTTTGGATGGTTGTTGCTAATGCCCCATATTTGGGAAAGCCATGGCCTTATTAAAACTTTAGTAGAGTGGTGGAACAGTAAGGATAACACATTTCACTTTCCCACAAGAGAGGTAACTATCACAATAGAGTATATGTATCACAACCTGCAAGTGCCATATTATGAGAACTTAGTGAATGTGATGAGAATGTCTATTTATTGTAATGTACTTAGTCTTTCTTGATGTGAGTGATAATTCAAGCTTATGTGTCAAAAGTATATTATGACTGGACCCTAGATGATGATAGGCTTGTGTTGGATATAATTGATTTATTGTGTATTGTCTTTTATTTTACACCAATTTTATATCATTATTAGTCAGTGTATCTTGAAATCACTGTAGCATTGAAGACAATTTTTTGTGGCTATCGAGCAATCTAGAGTTTCCCTAGTTCAGAAGAAGTGTCTATCAAGTTCACTCAGGTGCCAAAGGAAAGTCTGGGGATGATGAGTGTTAACCAAGCTCACTTAGTTAATGAAGAAAATGTTGGATGGAACTAGTGCTAACCAAGCTCACTCAGTTACCAAAGGAACTTTGCTAGTATATAGTGTTAGCCAAGCTTCACTTGGTTAACATAGGAAAATCATTTTTGAGTTAGTTTCTAGTGAGAAGGGTTAACTACTAAAGAATTTTCTTATTTTGGCATATTGAGATCAATTAATTTATCTATTGGTTCTATCCAACTGAGAAGATGAATATGAACAATATGAAAGATAAGTATAAGGTCAAGTTATGGGTTAGAATGTGCAAAGTGGTGTGTGAATACATTGAGCATTTGATGATGCTAAGAGGAAGCGAATCAGAAGGATAAGCAGAATATCCTTGTGGAGCTGAAAGGATACATCAGTCAATAAGGATCAAGTACAAGCTAGAATTGAGATTTGTAATCAGCAAATTCAATTCAATATAAATAAAGTCATCTCATTGTTACTCTCTAACAATTGTAGCGGTGATCTAAATCTCTTAACAGAGTTGACTTAACAACTATTTATAACTCATATAACAAGGTGGCAATTATATTGAATTGTCTAAAGACCTCTGATAAGGCCACTCCTAACAATGTGATTAAATCCTCTAATAGGGTTAGACCTAGCTATATGTTTTTTAACCTTTTGTTAGGTTTGGCTCCTAACAAGGCTCACTTTAGAAGAGTGAAAGCAATAACTAGTTGCAATTGGTGGTTTCTCCCAAATTGGGTTTACACATTAAATCTTGGTGTCAAATATATTCATGTTATTTCTTTTCTATGTTTGAAACTAAGTTAAAGTAATGATAATCACAAATAACATCTTATGATTTTCATGTTAATTAATTACCAAGCCTTCTTAGAGTTTACTAAGTTACAACATTTCTTTATTTGTCAGGCATCAACAAAATTAAGTTTTGACAGAATTATTTTACTGATATCTAAGAGATTTGAGATTTATTTTTGTAGTAACTAATTCACCCCTCCCCTCTTAGTTACTCCTCTTATTTTTCCAATAATTGGTATTAGATTTTTTGGTGCTTGCAAAGAAGGTTTCACAAATCTAAGCTAAAGATTAGGATGTCTTATAGAAGAGATATTACAATATTGAATAGAGATAATTTTGCAGCATGACAAGGACTTATGAGGTTACATTTAGCTACTATCAGTGATTCAGGTTATAAATATTTTGATATTGAATAAAAGACTTCCAGTGGAACATTATCAGTTGAAGATATTTCTAAAAAGAAGAATCATAACATCATGATGATTGATATTGCATCTACTCTCAATTATGTTGAATTTGATGAGGTAAAATACTATAAAATTGCTCATGAAATCTGGAAAAAACTAAAAGACATCTATGGAGGAGATGAAAATGTAAGAAGAGACAAAGTAAAAAGTCTCAAAGGAAAATTTAATTAGATGAAAATGAGAGAAGATGAAAACATTGCAAAATATGTGGAAAGAATCAAAGCCAGTGTGAGTGTAATCAAAGCATCTGGAGAAGACATTGATGGCACAACTTTTGTAAGAAAGGTACTCATAAGTCTTCTTCCTATTTATGTAGTAAGAGTTTCTACTATTAAAGAGATGAGATATGATCCAAATAATAAAATAACCTTGGATGCTCTAGTTGGAAGATTGATAGCTTTTGAGTTGGATAACTATAATAACTCTATTCCTAGTTCCAAAAATATTGAGTCTACATTTGAAGCCAAACTCTCACTCAAGGAAGAAGGCAAGAAATTAAAGGCCAATCAATCATGAAGTTAAGAAGAAAAAAAAAAAAAATTGATAGTAATCTTGAAATTGTTGAAGCCCTACTTGCAAAGAAATACTCCAAAGAAAGAGGAAAGTACAAAGGAAAAATTCCTCTAATCTGCTTTTCTTGTGAAGAAGTTGGTCATATTACTACTAGGTGTCCAAATAGAGAAAAAAAATGAGAAGAAAAGTAATAAGTACAAAGGAAAGAAGAAAATCAAAAATTACAAGAACTATAAAGACAAATATAAGAAATCTTGCTTTATGGCTAAAGATTCTGATAACAATAAAGATGAAATGGTATATACTTCTATAAAATATGAATATAATGATGAAGGAGATAAGATTGTACTTATCTCTCATGTTAGAAAAAATGATACATGGATTATTGAGAGTGGATATTCACATCATATGACTGGAGATAAAACTAAATTTTAACACATGGAACATTATGATGGAGGTAATGTAAGATTTGGAAACAATGAACCTTGTTGCATAAAAGAAAAAGGTTGTATCTCATTAACCAATAAACTTATATGCTATAATGCTTATTGGGTTGAAGGACTAAAGTATAATCTATTGAGTGTAGAGTAGTAGAATAACATTGGATTTAAGGTAGAATTCATGGATTGAAAGGCCAAACTGCTAGATGGAAAAGGAAATCTAGTTGGATTATGCAAGCAAACAAAAGGTAATATATTTTATCTTGATCTCAATGAAAGTTCATGTTTTATTGCTTATATAGAAGAAAGTTGGCTATGGCACAAAAGGTTTTGTCATGTGAAATTTCATAATATAGTTAAGATAAGAAAACAAAAAAGAGTAAGAGGTATTCCTAGTTTTAAGAAACCTAATATGGGTGTATGCAAAAATTACCAAATTTGTAAGATGGGAAAGACTAAATACAAAAGAAAAAAACTATCATTCTGAAGAAGTCTTAGAGCTTGTGCATACAAACTTATGTCGACCTATTGGAATACAACATTATAGTGTAGAAAAGTTTTTCATTCTTTTTGTTGATGAATATTCTAGAATGATGACTATAATATATTCTTAGTGCCTAATATGGACAAGATTTTAAAACTTCAAATGTAGAGTTTTGAACTGAAGTTCAAAGTAGTTCAAAGTGGTTCAAAAAAATAGTCCAATGTGCTCATGCAAGTTCACACATATAATTTGGTGGCTTAGTTTTAGTGATTCAAAGGTTCAGTAGTTCAAAAAGACAACTTGCAGGTTTAGTTCAAAGGAAATGTCACATTTATGGTTCAAAGTGTAGATAGGTTGACTCAGAAAGGTTTAGAATCCACTTTTAGTTCAACATTAAAATCCAATTTTGAATTTGAGGTTCTTTTCAAAAGTTTGCAAGTTCAATGGACTAGATGGCCTGATAGTTTCGGAGGTCTATTATGAATTTCAAGTTCAAAATTCAATGTTTTCCCAAAGGATGTCCATGATTAAACTTTCAATTCAAATTGTCAAAGAAGGGTCTTCTGGTTTAGAGTTCAATATACATTTATGGAAAACCCATGGTCATCCCTCAGATTGGAAGGTAGTTATAAATGTCCAAATGCAAATTTGGTATTTTGATGGCTTTGAAAATGATGAATCCCTTGTTACCCAAGCACACAAGCTTCTTTTCAGCATCTAGAGTGCTCCTTTTGCTAAGATGATCACAAATGGGATGATTGAAAGCAACTTCTCAGAGGTCAACTTAAGGGATGTCTCCCCTAAAGTATTTTATTTGAATTATGTACAGTGGGTAATTAGGCTTTGATGATAAAGAGGACATGGGTTTGACATTAATTCCACTTGAATTGATAGCAGAATTACACTTCTAGAAGAGTGTTGTGAATATTGCTGGAGTCTCTATTAGAGGTTTGGCATTTCTTACTGGGAGCAATTCCTTCAACAGCCTTGGTTTGACTTTGCATGTTGCAAAATTGAGTTTAAAGATACAATCAACAACCATTCAGATGAGCTACTACATCTGTACTTTGGTCACTTGAAGAATCTTATGAAGAATATTTTTTCCAAACATTTTGATTACTTTACTACTGCCAGCATGGGTTTAAAGATATTAGAAGAGGCTTCATTTATGAGAATAATTTAACACTCTAATTTGGTAGTGACATTTGAAGAAAGGGTTTTGGATGTTGTTCTAACATGTACATCACAAGAAGATAGCCTTGGTGGTTGGAAGACAATAAACTTTACTTCAAAGGCCAGAGTAGTTATATGAAAAATAAGTGATGTCGACTGAGCAGTTCATCATAGACCAACAAGTTTTAAAAGAGCTCTTGTATAAAAGTGGTGGTGCATTAAGAAAGGAGGACCAAAATGGAGGATTGGCAAAACAGTTAGATGAATTGAAGTTAGTTGTTGACCAACTACTAGGAAAAGACTGTGTTCAATGCTCATTTGATTGACATCATAGAGAATAAAAGCTTCAAAGATATTTTAAGCAATGTAGTTAATGTTGGTCTTAGTGTAAGATGACTGAAAGACTTTCTATTTCAAGCTATTTGTGATTTAGATTGTGCTTCTGGGTTGCTCATCATATTCATTAGCATAGAACATACGAAGCTGATCCTCAGCAACTAAGCCATGTCCAAAGACAGGTAATGCAAAGTCACAAAATCTTCATAACACAGTGCCTTGTTTTCAAACATAGTCATTGGCTCAATCCTTCTTATCATGGTTGGTGGATCCATTGAGATAATGATGCATGGTGAGTAGTAGCATGGTCTGCGAGCTCTCCCATTTGCAGAGAATAAGAAATTGGATATCTTTTTGCATGGAAACACTGATAAAATCTTAGCAAAGTATCTGCCAAATATTTGAATAGAATAAGCTTTGCCAAACATGATGTCCCACGTCTTAGCTCCATAGTCTATTGCAAAACCTGAGTGCCATGTATATGGTTTTGGACTACTTAGTAACGCGCAATAGAAAGGAGTGATGGGTTTCATCATGGAGCAAATGTGAACATGTGGAACACTCATGAATCAATATACTCAATGAAGCAGCCGGGTATGAGTATACATAGGTAATGGATTCTCAATTCGTAGGTAGTTTGAAGAGGAGAATGCATGGTTATAAACATATTGTTTGATAGAATGCCTACAACAATGAGCAAAGCATCTATGAGCCAAATTTTTTTTAATTTGTATCATTTTCTGCCCGACGAGTGATTCTCTTCATAATGATGTGATGTTTGTAATGATTAAGTCACGTATAAACCTGACTCATCCCAATCTGTGTCTTTTTACATAATCATGTACTCCTTGATATATGAAAAAAAACCATAGATTAGCTATCATAAGGAAACCTGAGATGGTGATAATGCAAGGATTTATTTCTCAAATATATGCATGGGCATTTATACTATCAGACACAGTGCTTAGGTCAACCAGGCTAGCCATCAAAAGGGTATCAGCTATGATGAAGGCTGCATTATCACAGAAAGGGAATTTCACATATTCATTGATAGAGTCCCAAGTATGATCCATCTTCATAACACAGGAACAAGCACGAGAATTGTTTTTAGGAGTCTACTGATGATTCAACTTCTCAAAGCTGAATCTAAGCTTTCAATAGAGTATAAATAGAGATTCCATGGTATAGAGGGAATTGAAGAGGCCTAGGGACTCTTGATTGACTAGATTCTAATTATCATCTTTTGTACAAGGGACTTGAATGCTAAAGGTCAACCAGCAGATGTTATAACTATCATCCTTCATCTATTCTTGGGTCATCTCTTATCTTATATCAACAAGAGAATGAAGGGAAAGGGTGATGTCAGAAAATAATGACAAGTGGAGGTTCTTTTTTAATTGGTGTTATTTTATATCTCCTAACTGAATACAAATTTGAGGACAATTATCCATGCCATATAAAAAGGGCTAATGCAATGCTAAAAGGGAGTGGTAATAAAATGTTTAATTATCCACTCCCAATGTTCCTCTTTTTCAGAATCTAATTGCTTTTAATGGTGAAGATTTCCAAGAACCCTTGTTGGCTAAAGATAACGCCTTAAAGATGATAGGATTATACTACCCACATATTGAAAATAATGAGGAGTGTGTTGCTCAATTAGACAAACTAATGACTAGCTTGAATGTACCAATTGTAAGGGAAGGACTTGTTGCATATCAGTCAAACGAAGGGTTATCAGTGGTTGCTCTTTTTCTAGAATGTCAAGGTTGTACTTCTAAAGTTTCCAATACACTCTCTATTATTGATTCTAATCAGTAGGATATGGTGTATCAACAAGAGCAAAAATAGATGGATAGCGAAGAAGGGTATGACACTTCTCTCTCTAAAGCTTTCTCATTTGAACATATATCACAACTAGAGGGATCCTTGCAATCTAAAATGGTGATGAAGCAAGGTGATCTTTCAAAGAATATGGTGGGTCAAATCATGTAGCCTTTGATTTTGTTAATAAGAACTGATGATAAAAAGCCTTCACAAGTTGAAAGATCCATGAATTTTGATAAAGCAAAATCACAATCTATGGTACAACATTTCACTTCTATCATGTTGCAACAAAAACAAGTGGAATGGGAGGCATGCCATTTTTATGATGAAGTTGGTATTCTCAGAGAGCAAGAATTCTTGTAGCACATGGTTGTTGAATTCATCCTTGTAGTTGCCACAAGAAGTCTTCTAATGCTGGTGTATTCTGCATATCAATCACTCTTCTGCACAGGCATGTATTTCTCTAAACCAGTCAATGGGTTTCCATGAAAAGATGAATGCATTCTCAGAGGTATGGGTTGCTAGCCTATTTTGTAAATAAGTTTTTGTAGTGCATAGTTTAGCTTTTCATATTTTAGGTTGTTGTTGCTTTCTGTTAGTCCAAATAATGTGCAAGTTTCATGCTTGCTAGTAGTTTAGGTGTTTGTTGTTGGTTTTGTTTGCTTTGCCCTACTCCCCTCTACCCTCTCTGCAAGCAGCTCCTAATTTTCTCTCCCTGGTAACTCTATTTTCCCAATGGACAAGACACTTGTCTTTAGCCAGAGATTGCTGGAGTTCTTTATTTTTGCATCAAAAATAGTCCCTCAGTTAGAACCCCTATTAGTACATGATATGGAAAAGATTTTAAAACTTCAAATGTAGAGTTTTGAACCACTTTGATCTGAAGTTTGAAGTAGTTCAGAGTGGTTCAAAAAAATAGTCCAATGTGCTCATACAAGTTCACACGTATAATTTAGTGGCTTGGTTTTAGTGATTCAAAGGTTCAATGGTTCAAAAAGATAACTTGCAGGTTCAGTTCAAAGGAAATGTCACATTTATGGTTCAAAGTGCAAATAGATTGAATCAAAAAGGTTTAGAATCCACTTTCAGTTCAACACCAAAATCCAATTTGGACTTTGAGGTTCTTGTCAAAAGTTTGAAAGTTCAATGGTCTAGGTGGCCCGACAGTTTCGAAGGTCTATTCTGAATTTCAAGTTCAAAATTCAATGTTTTCCTAAAGGATGTCTATGATTAAACTTTCAATTCAAATTGTTGAACAAGAGTCTTTTGGTTTAGAGTTCAATATACATTTATGGAAAATCCATGTTCATCCCTCAAATTTGAAGGTAGTTATAAATGTCCAAATGCAAATTCAGTATTTTGATGGCTTTGAAAATGATGACTCCCTTGTTACCCAAGCACACAAGCTTCTTTTGAGTGTTTGGAGTGCTCCTTTCGCTAGGATGTTCACAAATGGGATGATTGAAAGCAACTGCTCAGAGGTCTACTTAAGGGATGTCTCCCTAAAGCATTTATAGTTATGCTGGAATTATTTACAGTGGGTAATTAGGCTTTAATGATAAAGAGGACATGGGTTTGACATTACTTCTACTTGAATTGCTGGTAGAATTAAACTTCTAGAAGAGTGTTGTGAATATTACTGGAGTCTCTATTAGAGGGTTGGCGTGGTTCTTACTGGGAGTAGTTCCTTCAATAGCCTTGGTTTGGCTTTGCATGTTGCAAAATTGAGTTCAAAAGAGGTGGACACAATCAACAACCATTCAGATGAGCTGTTGCACCTGTATTTTGGTCACTTGAAGAATCTTGTGAAGAATATTTTTTCCAAACATTTTGATTACTTTACTACTACTAGCACGGGTTTAGAGATATTAGAAGAGGCTTCATTTATGAGAATAATTTAACACTCTAATTTGGTAGTGACATTCGAAGAAAGGGTTCTGGATGCTGTTCTAACATGTACATCACAAGAAGATAGCCTTGGTGGTTGGGAGACAATAAAATTTTCTTCAAAGGCCAGAGTAGTTATATGACAAAATAAGCGACGCTGGCTAAGCAGTTCATCACAGACCAACAAGTTTTAAAAGAGCTCTCGTATACAAGTGGTGGTGCATTAAGAAAGGAGGACCAAAATAGAGGATTGGTAGAATAATTAGAAGAACTAAAGTTAGGTGCTGACCAACTACTGGGAAAAGATTATGTTCAACAATCATTTGATTGACATCGTAGAGAATAAAATCTTCAAAGATATTTTAAGCAATGTAGTTAATGTTGGTCTTAGTGTAAGATGACTACTAGACTTTCTATTTCAAGCTATCTGTCATTTAGATTGTGGTTCTAGGTTGCTCATCATATTCATCAGCATGGAACATACAAAGTTGATCCTCAACAGCTAAGCCATGTCCAAACACGGGTAATGCAGATGCGCAAATTCTTCATAACATAGTGCCTTGTTTTCAAACATAGTCATTGGCCCGATCCTTCCTACCATGTTTGGTGGATCCATTGAGATAATGATGCATGGTGAGTAGCACCATGATCTGCGGGCTCTCCCATTTGCAGAGAATAAGCAATTGGATATCTTTCGGCATGGAAACATTGATAAAATCTTAGCAAAGTATCTGCCAACCATTCGGATAGAATAAGCTTTGCCAAACATGATGTCTCACGTCTTAGCTCTGCAGTCTCTTGCAAAACCCGAATGCCATGTATATGGTGCTGGACCACTTGGTAATGCGCAATAGAAAGGAGTGATGGGTTTCATCATGGAGTAAATGTGAATATGTGGAACACTCATGAATCAATATACTCAATGAAGCAGTCGAGTACGAGTATACACTGGTAATGAATTCTTAATGCGTAGATAGTTTGAAGATGGGAATGCATGGTTATAAACATATTGTTTGATAGAATGCTTGCAACAATGAGCAAAGCATCTACGAGCCAAAAAAGTTGTAATTCGTATCATTTTATGTCCGACAAGTGATTCTCTACATAATGATGTGGCATTTGTAATGATTGAGTCATGTATAAACCTGAGTCATCCCAATCGGTGTCTTTTTATATAATTGTGTACTCCCTGATATATGGAAAAAACCCAGAGATTACCTATCATAAGGAAACCTGAGACGGTGATAATGCAAGGATTTATTTCTCAAATATATGCATGTACATTTATACTATCAGACACAGTGCTGAGGTTAGCCAGGCCAGCCATAAAAGGGTATTAGCTATGATGAAGGCTTCGTTATCATAGAAAGGGACTTTCACATATTCATTGACAGAGTCCCAAGTATGATCCATCTTTATAACACAGGAACAAGCACGAGAATTGTTTTCTAGAGTCTACCGCTGATTCAACTTCTCAAAGCTGAATCTAAGCTTTCAATAGAGTATAAATAGAGATTCCATGGAATAGAGGGACTCGAAGAGGCCTGGGGACTCTTGATTGACTAGATTCTGATTGATGTAACTTTGTGAAAGGAGTTTCTATTTTTCTTTAAATAATGATTTGGTTGCAACGTGTAAAAGAGTCTTTATGGTCTTTTACACTAAGGGAAGGGAGGGTGGAGGTTAAGCACATTAAACTTTGATTATAATGTATTTTTCCTTCCACTAATTATGACCTTCACATCATTTTCAATTTTCTCTGAAATTACATTCCAAATTTATTGTTTCCTTATTACACTATCATTTCAAAACATTTTTCAAAGCTCTGATTTTAATTCTCTCAAGAGGACAAAAGACATGTTTTTGTTTTTCAGTATGTAATGTTGCATTCACCAAATGAACATTGTGTCATTTGTTGTTCCTTACTTTCTTTTCCTTTCAGTCATTAAGGTTTATGCATCTGGACTATATTTACGGATAGATGCTTGATACATTTTTGTGCTTTCTAGTTAAAAGCATCCATAATTAATCCTTTGTACATCTTATACGAGAAGCTATACCTAATAAAATTTAGAGGAAGGTTATTAATCCAATGATAACTTGTCCAACTATTTGTGCCAATTTGTTCTTTCACTTGGGCATTTAGGGTTAGATTTGCACACATTTTCTTGAAGGACAATCTGTTCACTAACATATATCTAAAAGAAAAATCTAAAGATTTTAAAAAATTCACTTGGCATTTGGAAAGAGTAGAGAAAGAAACTAGAAAGAAGTTCAAATTCTTAAGATCAAACAGAGGTGGTGGATTCATCTCAAATGAATTCAATGAATTCTACATTGAAAAAGGAATCAAAAGACAAGTATCAGCCCCTAGTCCACCAGAGCAGAATGGTATAGCTGAAAAAAGAAATTGATCCATCATGGATTGTGCAAGAACATTAATGATAGAAAAGAATGTTGCAATAAAATACTAGAAGGAAGCTATCAGCTTTACAGTTTATACTTTGAACAGAGTACAATTGAAGAAAGACTCAAATCAAAATTCTTATGAATTATGGTATGGCTACAAACCTAATGTAAGTTACTAGAAATTATTTGGTAGAAAATGTTATATCTTAAAAGAGTCTAGAAAAGGAAAAGTTAATGTCAAAGATAATGAAGGCATATTTCTAGGATACTCCTACAGAAGCAAAGGATACAAATGTTTGAATTTGTCTACTCATAAAATAATAGAAAGTGCACATGTGAAAATTAATGAGTTTGTAGAAAAGAGTATACAAGAAAGCAACAAAGAGATAGAGGATTACAAAAGATTTGTTTAATATGAACTTGATACCCTACCAAGTCTATCTAAATGGAAGGAAGCTTCACCTCCTAAGTCCCCAAAATCTCCAACAGTTATTAAGTTGTAAATAGTACAACCCGAGTCATAGTCTAAAGGACCCAAGTCACAGTTAGAGTCTACCAAGAAACTTCAAGACCAATCTGAGTCTAATGGACCTGAGTTACAAATAGTGGGAACCAAGCTTGATATTGAAGTTCATAATGAAATCAATGATAGTCATTCCAAATACAAAGAACCAATGTTAACAAGATATGTCAGAAGGCATCATACACCTAATCAGGTGATTGGAAACAAATCTAATGGAACAATGACAAGAAAAAATTATAAGGTACATGTTTACTTGTTGAATTTAAACCTAGAAATATTAAAGATACATTAGATAATGAAAGTTGGGTTGCAGCAATGAATAAATAAATAGAATAAATAGAGAAGAAAAAAACCTTGAACTCTTGTTCCTAGACCCAAGGATAAAAATGTAATTGGTAGAAAATGGGTGTTTAGAGGGTATGTGCAGGATCATGGTGTACCAAACTATGGCCTTAAGTGGCAGTGAAAAACCAACAAATCAAGTTTATGTCAACTTGACACATAATTTTAAAGTGGTTCTAGACTTTATATCAAAAAGTTGTAAGAAAATAATCTGTAGGAAATTGAATGCAGTTTCTAAAAAACAAGGCCTTATCTGGAGAAAAAATTATTTGATCAGTCAAAAGTTTGGATTTTAATGCAGTACTACAAAATTTTTAGGGCAAAAATAAAAAGTAGGTGTATGTCTAACCACCTTAATCATAATCAAATGATAATATTTTTAAATAAAATTTTAGATATATAAAGTAGACTCATGCTTGGATGTGACACATATTTTTGGGAAATTTTATTCCGAATAAATAATTAATTATGAATTTTCTACTATACTATTTTTAGAATTTAAAAACTCTCGTGTCTGACTACCTTAACTAGTTCAAAAAAAATCAAAATTAAGTTTTTTTTTTTTTTTCTTATACTATTTGAAGCATAGAATGTGATGCATCTTTTGGATTTCACAAATCTTATACGGTTTGAAAGTTATAGCTATTTTTCAACCAGTATGTCAATCAATACTTTGTAGCTAACTCCATTAAAAAATAAGTAATAATTACTTATTGAACTCGTAATTTGACAAGCCTTACATTTATGAAAAGCTAAGAACATTCTTAAGAAACCCTTTTCATTTCATCAAATTTTGGTTAAAAAAATGTCGTCAGCTACATGCTTGAAGTAAAAAATACATAAGAACATGCCAAAAACACATTTTTGGGATGTTTTAAAGATGATCATATAAGGTTGGTATCGAAAGATATAGTAGGAATTATAAAGGTATTAATTGTTTTCATTTAGTATCAGAATGGGTGGGAAAAAAGTTGGAATAGATTTTAAAATTCTTTGAGGCATTTCAGAACTACATATTTTTCAGATCGCCACTTTTTGGCACACCATGATCCTACACATACCCTAGAAACAAGCTAAATGAAGATGGAAAAGTACCTAGAAACAAAGAAAGGTTGGTATGTAAAGGTTATTCTCAAGAAGAAGGTATTGATTATGGTTAAAATTTTTCCCCTATGACAAGATTAGAAGGTGTTAGAACTTTACTTGCATATGCAGCTCATAAAGGATTTAAAGTTTATCAAATAGATGTTAAATCTGCATTCTTAAATGGAATTCTTGATGAGGAAGTCTAAATTGAATAGCTATAAGGTTTTTTAGATCCTACCAAAAGACACATGGTGCATGATATAATCTCAAGAAACCTCCTAGAGCTTGATATGAAAGACTTCATAATTACTTGGTAAAAATTGGTTTTCAAAGAACAAATAATAACAGTAGTCTATATATCAAAGAAGGACCAAAGAAGAAGATTGTTTTGGTAGAAATATTTGTTGATGACACATTATTCACAAGAAATTATGACTTGTGCAAGGCATTTACAAAAGAAATGAGTAAAAAATTTTAGATGTTGATGTTTTGAGAGATAAAATTTTTTGTTAGATTATAGATTCAACAGAAGAAAGATGGTATCTACATTACTCAATATAAATATATCAGGGAGATAGTAAATAAATTTGGAATAGAAGACTCAAGACTACTAAGAACCCTTATTTCTACTAGACATAAGCTTTCCTAAAATGATGAGTCTGAAGAGTCAATGATTGGAAAACTACGGTATGTAGTACATACAAGGCCTAATATTGCATTAGCAGTTGGTATGGTTGCAAAATTCTCAGAAAATCCTAAAGAAAATTACATGATGACAATCAAAAGAATCATGAAATATCTAAAAGGTACTAAGAATATGGCTGATGGTACAAAATAGGAGGCAATTTGGACTTTAAACTATTTACTGATGTTGATTGGGCAGGAAGTATTGATGACAACAAGAGCACTAGTAGTGGAGCATTATTTCTTGGCAAAAGACTAGTGTCTTGGACAAACAAGAAAAAAAATTTATATCTCTCAATCCACAACATAGGTAGAATATGTGGTAGCACCAGTCAATTATTTGAACATTGTTTGAGCAAAACAACTAATGTTAGGAATAAAGATAGAGATCAAGGACCCAATAGTCATATACTATGATAACACTAGTGCAATTAATATATCAAAGAACCCAATGATTCATACCAAAACAAAGGACATTGCTATAAAATATCAATTCTTAAAAGAATTGGTGCAAGGTAAAGAAGTCAGATTGGAATATGTAAATACAAAAGAACAAGTTGTAGACATATTCACCAAGCCATTACCTAAAGATGAATTTTTGTATCTAAGAGGTAAGCTAGAGGTCATTCCCCTATCTAAAGCTCACTAAATGAAGATTAGTGATGCATCAACTAGAGCATGTTGAAAATCAATCAGTTGGTGGAGTATTGATAAGGTCATATTGCAAATGAATCAATACTTAAGGTACATTGACATTCACTGATCATTATCTTTAGCATGTGTTGTCAAAGAGGGAGAATTTTACTGTCATATCTCATAAGAATTTTTGTTAGGAGAAGTTTATTGCAAGATTGAGAATTTTTTTGTCATAGAAATTTTATGAAGGGATGTCAAAGAAGAAGACTGAACTTGGTTTGATATTCAAGGTAGAGTTTTCTATCAAAAGAAGTTGCTGGGGATAGAACTTTTTTGATAGAGGGAGAAACTGAAGACAAAAAGAGTTCACACTGATAGAGGGATTTCTCATGGATATAAATTAGAATGAAACTAAGGATATGTTCCTTAGTTTATTCTTGTTCCAAAAATTTCATTGTTTTATGACATGTTGTGTTGCCATCAATGCCAAAGAGGGAGACTGATGAATACAATTGATTAATTGTGTATTGTCTTTGATGTTACACAAATTTCATATCATTATTAGTTAATGTATGCCAAGCTCACTTGGGCATTGAATATAGTTTTATTTGGCTATCGAGAAATCTTGAGTTTTCTTAGTTTAGAGGGTAATGTCTACCAAGTTCACTCGGGTGCCAAAGGAAAGTCTATGGATGATGAGTGTTCACTGAGCTCACTTAGTTAATGAAGGAAATATTGGGTGGAACCAATGCTAACCGAGCTCACTTAGTTACCAAAGGAACTTTGTTAGTATGTAGTTTTGACTGACCTTCATTTGGTTAATAGAGGAAAATCATTTTTGAGTTACTGTTTACCGAAAAGGGTCGGGTATTGAAGATTTTTCATATTTTGGCATATTGAAATAAATTAATTTATCTATTTATTCTAACCGACTGATAAGATGAATATTAGTTACTCTAAGTTTTATTCTATCTGACTAAACAATATGATAGCTATAAGTATAAGGTCAAGTTGTGGGTTAGAATATGTGAAGTGGTGTGTGAATACATTGAAGATTTGGTGATGCTAAGAGGAAGTGAATCAAAAGGATAAGCAGAATATCCTTGTGGAGCTAAAAGGATACATTCAATCAAGAAGGATCAAGTATAAGCTAGAATTGAGATCTGTAATCAACAAATTCAGTTGCATCCAAATCATGTCATTTCATTGTTACTCTCTAACCATTGTATTAGTGATCAAAATCTCTTAACAAAGTTGGCTTAAGACCTATTTACAAATCCTCTAACAAGGTGGCAATTCTATTGAATTTTCTAAAGACCTCTAACAAGGCCACTTCTAACATGGTGATTAAATCCTCTAATAGGGTCACACCTAATAGTATGTTTTGTAACTTTTAACAGGGTTGGCTCCTAGCAAAGCTCACTTCAGAAGAGTGAAATCAATAACTAGTTGCAATTGGTGGTTTTTCCCTAATTGAATTTCCACATTAAATCTTGGTGTCAAATGTGTTCATGCTATTTCTTTTCTATGTTTACAAGTAAGTTAAAATAATGATAATCACATATAACATCTTAATATTTGCATATTAATTAATTACCAAGCATTCTCAGAGTTTACCAAGTTACAACATTTATTTTTTTGCTAGGCATCAACATAATTAAGTTTTGATAGAATTATTTTACTGACATCTAAGGGATTTGAGATTTATTTTGGTAGTAATCGATTCACCCCTCCCTCTTAGTCACTCCACTTATATTTCCAATAGGTTGCACGATAGGAACTATATCATGTTGTTACTAACTTGGAAAAACATGTTGGATGGGAGTGATTGACCATAGATTATGGAGAATAGTATCTAGTGGAGTGTATAGGATGCTCCCTTATAGCACAAGCCTTGGTCACATGTAGGATTCAATGAGGCTTCCCTTGTAGATTTGGAATGGATCTAGTGGGGAGGTCATAGTGTATGGCATCGGGTCCCTCCATCTTATTAGGCATGTACCATGAGTTTCACAAGATTTTGTAGCGAGAGGGATGGACATAGGCACGCAGAGCTATTTTGGCATAGTTGTGGGTGTTGGATCACATCGTAGTGATCTAATCAATGGATCAACTAAGGGAGAGGAGATATCCCTATATTTATATGTATTATATGTTCATAATAAATCCTCATTGTATGGATGTGACATACTATCGATGGATATTGGATGATATATCAATATTCAAGTCAAGGCCTTATATGGGTTGTAAGGGGTGGGGAGAGGATTAGGATGACTTGGGAGATGTGTTTGAGTGCTAGCCACTAGTGGGTCAACATATAAGGATAGTAGAGAAATTCATCATAAGCTATGTATGGAGATAGTTTGGATACAGACCATGGGTGCCTAATGAGACTACCACCAATATACTGGTATGGGAGGATGATGAAAGGGGTTGGTTCCCCTTGTGATGTAGACACATCCTAGGTGTAAGAGTGTTAGTGAATAGTTTTTCCTTCTTCCAAGTGAGATATGAAAAATGAATAATAAGAAAACCTTCCACCATAATTGAGTTATCTTTATTGAACTCTTTGTGTTTTGAGGCACAACTCCCTCCTTAAATGATGAACAGTAATTTACTTTATTTAAAAATAATTGAACAAATGAGATCTTTTACCTAAAATAACTAAGGCTATAAAATACTTTTCCATCTGTATGTAAAAGTATTGCAAAATTACTATTGGTTCAGTGCTAAGCGAAAATATTTACTGAAATGGAGAACTTGTATTTTACAAAAGAGGTGATCGATTCAACTAAACAAAATAAATTAAGAAATATCTATAGAATAAAGTACACAACCATTAATCACAACGAAGAAATAATTCCTTATGAAATGAATCAAGATTACTAAAACCATATGATCTTAAATGGCAACTGATATGTCACATGAACCAAAATATTTATGTTTTTATTTCTTCATCCAAATAAATGGCACCACAAAATGGTTTAGTCTGAACCTTCCTTAACAAATTAAGTTCATATAGAACAATCACCAGATTGTCAATACCAATAACATTAAAAATCATAAAATATATAGCCATGAAATGCTTTGAAAAATAGTTATGAAACTAACTCAAGTCAGAGCAAATAAACCTAATCCAAGAACTAGAAAGCAACTAACTTAGGAAATTGAAATACTAAATCCTAGAACTAGAAAGCAACTAACTTAGGAAATTGAAATACTAAATGGTTGAATCTGTAGTCCTTGTTTAAGCCATTATGGTTGCCTCCTGCATCTTTCTATTCTTTTTAGGTGACCTTGAAATCAACTATCTCTTTTTGCTAAGAGATTCCCTATTGTTCTATCCCCAGCTTCTAATGGCGATGACTCAATGAGTATGCTCAAACTTCTTATTCTACATATTTATATGATCATCGAACCTATTCATGTGGTGATGGTGAAGTGCACATTAGTGACCTATTTGGTGTCTTTTAGAGCTTGTGGCTTATCTTGGAGAGTTTCTTCTATCTCCTTCAGGTTTTTATTAGGCTTATCCTTGTTGCCTAAGATTTTGACATCAATGCACTTCACATCATTATCTAGGATTTCTTTTAGACAATGAAGCTCTTTAACCATCTCTAAACACTCTTATAAGCATCTCTCCATGACCATGTTTCTCCACTCTAGATTGGTTATATAGGCATACAAGAATTCTGCATCAATGCTAGAGTTCTATTTTTCCATTAGGAACTTTTTTTCCCCATACTCGAGTCATCTTATATGATGTGAGCTACAACATCTTCCCATTTTTCCTTTCTTCAACCTAGGTGCCAAGTTTTGATTCCAAATTAATCATCATTTGTTTAGATTTCACCTTCATCTTGGCTAAGAAAGCAATGTAGCTAACTTCATGAGAAACCATATATTCAAGCCATTTATGAAAATGTCAACAAACTGATCTATCTCTTTCTACTTGGTCAATGAATTGTTCATTATCTAGAGAAGTTACATCGACCATGAAGATCTCTTAAGGTTGGCATTCACAATTTTCTTTCTATAGAGTATGAATATATTCTACTAGAAAAAAGATAGATTATTTTAACTCTTTCTTCTCCTTCTAGTCTTTCTAGATGTGACCGGTTACCTAGCATGTCCTACATCCAAGATTTTCATATCCACAACTCTGGAAGCTGGCCTAAACACATTGTTCTTTCTAATTTAATCTTGGGTTATGATTTTATGTAGATTTTTATCTTTGGAAGGCTTGAACACATTAGCAACCCAATCTCCTATCTACTCATCAACCCCTAGTATGGTCTTTATCTTTGGCTTTCTAACTTTAGGTTTTTTTATCAAACACATTCCAACCATGTCTCCCACTGATATGCTTACTACCATCATACTTCTTTGGATATATACTTCTCGACCATGTCTTCCATTGATATGCTTACTAGCATTATACTTCCCAACCATTTCAAACCAATTTGGTACCAAAGCAGTTCCTTTCGATAGAGGGGTTTGTAAACCAAGAGAGGCAATACTAGGAATCATTTAACCTAAAGCATTGACATCACCTATTGGTTGTTGTTCACCTTGATCCATGACTTCTCTCTCTCTCTCTCTCTCTCTCTCTCTCTCTCTCTCTCTCTCTCTCTCTCTCTCTCTCTCTCTCAAATTCATCCACAACCTTGACTTTAATTGGGTCTATATTAGTATCTTCCACAATAGCTCTTTGATCCATTTCCTTCTTAGTGCAAGAGCAAGTCCACCTTATTGGTCTTGAAGGTTGAACCAAACTTTGAACTTTAGGTTCAACTTCAACTTCAAGATTAAAAATACCTATAGAGGAAAAGGTGACACCTTTGTTACTATTACCAATAGGTAGAAGTGAAGTAGAGCTGATGAGAGTTTCTTGTGGGGTTTTCTCTAAATTACTCATCTTAGACTTTCTTTTCTCTTTTATCTAATTCTTAGTCCTCATAATAACTAGGTTTGTACTTCTCTACAAGTCATCCTCCTCAAGGGAATCACAATTTATTTATGGAAAAGGAAAGGCTTCAACTTAGACTATACAGAAAGGGTTGACTACTTCTTCATCTTTGTCTTTTTCATTCCTTTTATATTCATATAAAGTTGAAATTCCTTTACTTGTTTCGAAGTGATCTTGGACCACCATCTCTACCTAACTTCATAATCATCATCACAATCAAACCAAAAATCTTCTAAGTGAGATACATCTAAGAATGTAGAACATAATTCAAATAGGGGTTGAGAAAAATCTTTTCTATCGAATTTAGGACAACTCGTACAAGTCTTCAGATTCATCATCTTTAGTTCATGTTCAAGGTCAAAAGCATCTTGTATAGTTTTGCACCAGTAATCATTGAACTGTATGGGAAAGGTAGAACCAGAACCCCTTCTAATCTTGTAACTTTTGTCAACCTCTACCACCTCTCTACATACTTATATTAGAACATAACGGTCTACATAATGCTGCAAAAGTTTAAGAGGATTTGCTTCATATCCACCAACTCAAATGTATGTGAATTTAGAGAACTAGAATAAGCTACCATAGATGGATATAAATTGTGTCACTTCTTCAGTTAATCTTTTCTATTCTTTTTCTTATAGTTTGAAAACTAGTTTAGCAAGGAAACTATCTTGCCATGTTTTAAAATCACCCTAATTCTTTTCTTTTTTCAAGGAAGAGATGTATTCATATATGGGCATGTCATTTACATATAAGATATGAAACATTCTAACCAATTCTTTGCAATATGTTAATATGTAGAACATGTATGAGCTCATATAAATGCCAAATACTCTAGATACTTGTGAAAGTTCTACATGTAACCCATCAGCTATGATTTACACCTAGTCAATGTGCTTTTTCTTGTCACATAGGATGGCCTGAATAAAGAAATACATCCAATTTTCCCACTAGAAGGTATGTTTTTTCCCTTTGACCCTATTCAAGAGAGTGATTACAGATTTTATTTAAGGAAATATGTGTTCTCTTGTTGGAGAGTGAGGAATATAGTAACCTCCATTCTCTATCTTAAGTAACCAATTTTTGGAAATGAAATTGTTGAATATGTTTGGGTCTAATGCAAATTTAGCATTTGAAACATCAATTGTCCAAGCTTCATATTCTTCATGTGGTAGAATCTTCAAGACACCCATGATTGTAACCCTATTCACATGCACCATAAATGATCCTAGATATGTGTTAATACATCTTTGGGTGGAATCATACCTATTTCTACAATTTAAAAAAATCCCTAGAAAAAACCTATTTTGGACTACTAGCAGCCTAAAACAATCCACTTTTGGCTATATTTTCTATGATGGGCATAGGTTTCAGCTTTGAAAAATAGGAAAGTGTCTTTTAAAATGGGTGAAAAACAAGGGAGGTGGTACACTTTTCTTTAGGTAATTTTGGGCAAGACCCAACCATGGAGATGATAGCTATAAAAAAAATCCCTTTCAAAACCCGTAAGAATGGATGAAAATGAAAAAAAATTAATAGTACTACCCCACTTAAAGAAGGAAATGTAACAATAACCAAAGACAAGGTTTAGGGACTCACCATGAAGAAGAAATGACAATGCACTTTCATGAACAAACCCTATTGTAGACCACTTATGACTCCATAAAGAGCATGAATGCTTATCTTATTTAGAAGATAGCATAATAAAAAAGGAAGGCAAACAAAAACAACCTTAAATGTGTACTCACATCATGATTTAATATGAAAAGTATTGATTTGATAGGAGAATTTAATCATTAATGAGTATATTTTTCCTTGAAACATAAAAAATCTTTCTAGCACCTTTCATACAAATTATTCACTATAATGTGTCACATCAACCTTTTAGAAAGATTTTCGTAAATCTCCATACCACCACTTGTCACCTCTTGTGAGTATTTTGGGTTATCAAAGCTAATAACTGTAGGAATTCTGGCATTTGAAACAATTATTGACATCAAGAAGAAAAATGTAAAAAATTGAGCTATAAACTTGAACAAATTATTACTTCAAAGTTCAATTTTAAGGACACCCAAAATTTGACAAATAACATTGATCTCACCAAACTTGGACAAAAAAATGGATATAGGAAATGAAATTTGAACTTTCAACTCGATTAATTTTTGAATTCAAGCTTAAGGAAAGAAAATAAAATACTTGCACATATCGACCTGATAGGAAAAAGAACTAATGAATGTTGAACTTTGAATTTTATTCAGTTGAAGGTTCAAGTTCAAAGCTTAGATTAGAGGAGAAATCATTGAAAGCTTTGAGAAAAATGTATGAGGCTTTTACTTGGGTAACAAAGAGAAATCTTACATCACCCAAACTTATTTCATTTCAATTGTTTGAATAAGGGTTGTCTTAATGCATAGTTGTTATCTATAGAGGCTTACTACTCAATAAGTTAGTCATCTAAGCTTGGAATGTCCTAATTTAAGAGGTGGAGGTTCATCTTGGTCATATTAGCCAACCAGTTGAGGCTCAATACCATATCATAAGTATTGTTGAAGTTATTATGGATTTTTGGTATAATTTTTGGTACAAAAACCATGGAATCATTTTTAAAGGCTTAAACATGTCTACATGAGGTCCAAAAACTCAACAATTCTAAAAAGTGGTTATAACGGCCAATCAAAGAAACAATTCAAAAGTTATGGCCTTCCAAAGTTGAGCTGTCCAAAACTTCCAAAATAAATGTCACAACTATATTTAGCTGACTCTATATGTATTGTTAGGGACGGTCAGTCCTAGGTATTAATTTTGAGTGTCTATAACATTCCTAAGTGACATAAATTTCCTATTTAAGAAATGCATGCACATTTACTAGGATAGCTCTAGGTGATAGTTCAAAACCTTGTCTTGTAGATTACTATAATGAAGATGCTTGTATGGATTAGCATATTATAATTCTGCATTTATGGCTATAATAAGAAGCTCATAGTTTGTTCTGATAAATAATTTTTATTTATTAGTTTTTATTATGTGTTCAAGGTATTAAGGAGAGCACCCTTCATCAAGTGGGGATCACCCTTTAGCAAGTGGTATTAGAGAAACAATTCTTTAGTGTGTAAATAGATTGTCAATTGTGAATCAGTTGCACTAGGACCATGGTTGGAGTTAAACGAGTAGATAGATTGCCAATTCTAATGCAGTTTGTTCTAGGTTTTAGCGGAAGTGGAAAATTTTGCACGTTTTACACATGAGCACATTAGAGCCCTCCAAAGGAAAATAAAATTATTACAAGAATAAATGCACAGAGGAATGAATCTTTTCATAGGAGATGATAAAAAGTAGGATGAAACTTAAGATGAAGGAAATTTTGATCAAGCCAATGTAGATAATGTTCTTAACCCATAGGAATAAAATATTTTAAGGCTATTTCCAATATTAGAAAAGACCTAAGTTTGATGCTCTCACATATTTTGGAAATCTTAACCTAGAGGAATTGATCGATTGGATCAATGAATAGGAGGAGTACTTTGAATATGAAGACATTGAAGATCTAGATAGGGTCAAGTTTACAAAGGCCAAACTAAAGGGTCACACTACTGCATTTAGACGCATTTTCTAATGGCAGGCTATCATAATTGTAACATCTACACATTACCCTAGCAACAAAACCACAAATTGGCTCCCATCAGAGGGTTGTCAAACTTTTGTTGTCCCAAATTGCAATTGCTAGGGCAACCATTGTAATGGAAATGACTAACATTGTCATCAATTGGAAGAAGGGAGGGATAATATTTCATGTTTACAATGTTGCAATTATGATAGTACAATCACATAATTATGAGGGTTTCAACTTCTAGTTAGTCATCACAATCGCAACATGTATGCAACAATGACACTATAGAAACAACAATTATTTGTCAAATATTTCCATTGTAGTTATGACGCTATTACAACAACTATGTTATGCAATGAATGACTAGCTATCTAAATGGACTATCACAATTGTGATGTCTTGGCAAATTATTAAATATAAAATATTTCTTTTAGATCATAGTTATTGTACAACAAAACTTGTGCTTCCTTTAATGTTGTTTATGGTTTATCTCCATTGTTGGGCCAACCTATTGAGCCTTCATATCCAACCATTATTGATAAGTTGGGGAATGCACTTCATTCCTAGCATGCAAGTGATGCATCTACATATGCAATTTTATCACCTTGGAAAATTGTATTTGGTCCTGCTAGCTGAGAATATGTGATTTTTCAATTTATCATACTTAATCTAATGATCATTCTACAAGAATTTGTAATCAACCTAGCTAGTAAAAAACTGGACCAATTTAATTGGGTTATGGCTTTGACATGTGGTATTCCCATTTATCATATGGTTGCAATGTTGGAGGAAATTTTTTTCCAAAGTTGCAGTGGGTTTTGTATCATTGGCTTTGTTCAAGTCCTTATTTTAGTGAAGTAACAAAATATTTTTAGGGTGGAAAGGAACATTTCACTCCAAGATTCTTGCTAATGAGATTATAAGAAGTCGTCTAAATGTAGCCCTTGAAATGATGAATCAATTTGTAGATGGTATGACTATGGAACAACCCAAGGCTAGAGAGAATGTAAGCTATCTTAGAGTGATGCAGCAGTGCCAATTTAAGGCACTTCAGTAGCAACATATGCTCAAAAAAAAGACTTAGCTTCCATGGGTAATGAGATTCACCTGAATAATTCCATGGGCATACCTCAATTGAGTTTGAAGGAAGTGATTGAAACATATGCACAAGAACATGACATCCAATTTTTCCGTAAAGTGGTATGCACACATGATGGTCTTTAGGTTTATGTCTTTGGAATTGTTAGTACCTATCTAGATTCTATAAAATAAAAAGTTCTTGTATAATTTGGAGGTAGATAGGTTATTTCATCATTGGAGAAGCTAGTTGACGTGCACCATAATCAAACTAGAGGAAATTATTAATAACCAAACATATAATGAAGAGGAAACTTGAAAACTTGAATGCTAAAATGTTGAAATGAAAGCTATCAATGATCAAACACCTATGCTAGAGTTACAACACAATGTGAAGTTGATTTTAGATATGGAAGATGCATATTTTTAGAAGTTTAATCAAAATTTAAGGTATGAGAGAGAGTGTGTGGAAATATACTAGGACGAGAAGGAGTGGCTTTAGAAAGAGACTGCATGACAGAAACAATAGCTAGAAAACATAGAGGATATTATGGGAAAACTAGATAGAATCTAGGAAAGTGTTAGCATAGGTACTATGATATTGGAGTCATTTGAAAGTGTCTTTGAGAATTTATAGTCCAAATATCAGGAGGACTACAAGTTGTGCAATTTGTCATGTATTACATCTTCATTTTCTTTTCCATTTCTTATAAGATTTTTTCAAGGTTGGGAACCACTTCAACATCCTTTGCATGGTTTATAGGTAATGTCATTATGGAAGAGGCTTATACAAGAGAATGAGCCTCATGATTATGGCATTAGCACAAAAGAAAAAATTTCTTCTTCAATTCCTTACACTCAATGCTTCACTAAAGTTATTCTTTCGGTAGTGAGAATAGCTACTACCCTAATTATTATCTTATAGACATGAGAGAAAAGAAATGAACACATGATAAACTAGATTTAACGTGGAAACCCAATATGGGAAAAACAACCAATATAACTAGTTACTATTTTTCACTCTTTTGAAGTAAGCCATGTTAGGAGCCAACCCTGTTAAAGGTTACAAAACACACTATTAGGTGTGACCTTGTTAGAGGATTTAATCAACCTATTAGGAGTGGCCTTGTGAGAGGTCTTAAAAAAATTCAATGGAATTGCCACCTTGTTAGAGGATTTATAATTGGCTATTAAACCAACTCTGTTAAGAGATTTTGGATCATTTCTACAATGGTTAGAGAGTAACAATCAAATGAATTGATTGTGATGCAACTGAATTGCTGAATCTAGATCTCTATTCTACTTAAACTTGATCCTTCCTAATTGAATATTACTTTTTTGCTCCACAAAGATATCAGCTTATCCTTCAAGTTTGCTTCCACTCTTTTCCTTTTGATTCAATCAACACACTTGCACACACTTGAAAAACACAACTTGACCTTATATTTATATCATCCAGATTGTCAAGTTGGCTTAATACAAATTAGAATGACCAATAATTACTACCATAGTTGGCTAGAACCAATACTTAAAATAATTAAGCTTCTTATATGAAAACAATGAAATCCTTCATTAGCCAACCCTTCTCGGTAAACACTAGTTTTGAGATGATTTCCTATGCTAACCAACAAAAGCTTGGTTAACACTATGAACTTACAAAAATCCTTTGGTAATTGAGTGAACTTGGTTAGCACTAACTCTATCCAACTTTCCTTTGTTAACCATGAGAACTTGGTTAACACTATTTTCTGCCATAATTTCATTCGATGCCCGAGTGAGCTTAGTAGACACTGTCTTTGCAAAATAAACTTTAGGAATGATCGGTAGATAAGGAAAAATGTCAACTAATATGATATTTGTGTAACATAAAATACAACACACAATTAGACAATTGTGTCCATCAATATCCCTCTTTGGCATTGAAGGAAACACAACATGTCATAGCACAATGAAATTTGAGAGCAAGACTTTCTTTTATAGAAAGCTTCTCCCTCTTTAGATTTTATACTGAAAAATTCTCCTTCATGTACTAATCTCCCTCTATGAAGGAATTACATAGCTTCTCCCTCTTGAAATGACAAAACAAATTTCAAAAAGATATGATAGTATACTTCTCTCTCTTTGACAACACATGCCAAAGAAAGCACACACCAAACCAGTATCAATGTACCTTAAGTACTAATTCATATGCAATATTCTTTTGACTATACTACACCAACTGATTGATCTTCAACTTGGTTCTTGTTTATGCATCACTAAAACTTCATTTAGTTAGCTTCAAATAGGGGAATGACCCCTAACTTACCTCTTAGATACAAGAATGCATCCTTAGGTAATCTCTTGAAAAATATATCTACAATCTGTTCTTTTGTATGGACATATTACAATCTAATTTCTTTTTCCTACACCAATTCTCTAACAAAATGATAGTTTATAACAATGTGCTTTTTTTTGGAGTGCATCACTGGGTTCTTTGATATGTTAATTGCACTAGTGTTATCACAAAACATGACAACTGGTTCTTTGATCTCAACCTTCATACCTTCCGACAATTGTTTAAACCAAAAAATGTTGGAACAATTCACTACTGCTACAAAATATTCTTCTTCTGCCATGGATTGGGATGTACAATTTTACTTCTTGTGTGTCCAAGATACCAACCTTTTGCTAGGAAAGAATGCTTCACCACTAGTGCTTTTTCTATCATCAAGATTTCCTTTCCAATAAGCATTAGTAAACACTTTTAGGCCTATATTTCCCCCAAGTTTGTACCATAACCCATAGTCTTCAGTACCTTTTAGATATCTCAAGATTTTTGTGATTTCAATCATGTGGTTTTCTCTAGATTTTTCCAAGAATTTTGCCACTATTCCAATTGCTAGGACAATATAAGGTCTTGTATGAACTACATACTATAATTTCCCAATCATTGATCTGTATAGGGTCTGACCTACCTCTTTGGATCATCATCTTTTGTAAGTTTTAGTCTAGTACACATGGGGGTTCCAACTAGTTTTGAATCTTCCATTCCAAACTTCTTGAGTATCCCCTTGATATACTTAGATTGAGTAATGTAAATACCATTCTTGTTCTACTATATATACAATCCAATAAAGAATTTTAGCTCACCAAACATGGACATTTCAAAATATTTATTCATTTGTTCTAAAAATGCTTTGCATAGATCATTATTCCCTATGAATAGAGTATCATCCACAAATATTTCTGCTAACACAATCTTGTTATCTAGTCCTTCATTGATGTATAGACTACTGTTATCATTTGTTCTCTAAAAACCAACCTATATTAGGTAGTTATGTAATCTTTCATACCATTCCCTAGGAGCTTGTTTTAGTCCATACAAAGCTTTGTATAATTTGTAGACCATGTCCCTCTTGTCTGGATCAACTTTAGGAACATTTGGTAGACAAGGAAAACTGTCAATTGATATGACATTTGTGTAACATCAAAGACAACACACAATTAGATAATTGTATCCAACATATGTATGTATACATGTGTGTATGTATATGTATCTATGTATGTATGTATATATTATATTAATGTATGTATGTATGTATGTATGTATGTATGTTTGCATGTATGTATGCATGCATGTACATATTTATATTAAATTTAATTAAAATAAGTTTTAAATAATATTTCTAAAATCTTGGAACATTAATTAAAAATCTAAAAGAAAATTGATATTCTACTTTCCTTCTAAAATTCAATTTTTATATGCATTTGTAAAGAAATCAATAAAACTTCAATTTACATAAGCTTATCCATTCCATTTTCTCAACAAGTTAAGTAGAAAGAAAGGAATTCATGACATTCTTGAGAAGACCCTAATTCATGTTTGAATATGTTCAACCACCATTCCACATATAAATAAAATGGCCTTAAAAAACTTGAGAACTAAAATAAATGGTATGATGATCATCTATGTAATGCAGGAGCATCCCAACTTCCAAGTCATCAATCTTTTGGAGAGATAAGCTCTAAAAATGTAGTCTTGGAATTTATGAAAAATTCTAATTTCTTGATGTAAATAATTTTTTTCTCTATGTTCATGAATAATTTATAGCAAGGATGAGTCATAGGTGTAGATGGATAAAGTTGGTTGTAATAAATTTATCTTGTTATACACTTGTGAGATTATAGGACTGAATCATAGTAGAATTTTAATAGGAATAGGAAGAGAGATTTTATTATCTGAAATAAATATGTTTTGTTCCTAATTTAGATATATTTAGTCATTGTAAGCCTAATTAGGAGAGGTATAGAGAGGCTGAGTAACAATATGATGCAAAGAAAGTGATGAGAATGGAAGGGCAAAAAAGAGAAAGGGTCATTTCATATACTAATATCTTATATTGGAAGCTTTCTCATGTTGTAAGAAGTTAGAGTTCTCTCATCTTGGAGAATTTGTAAGGATTTTCAAGTATTATTGTATGTTTTCTAAAATATTTTCTCTTCTTTTTTTTCTCAACATTGGTATGTTTTTAGTTGTGAGTTGTTATGTTTCTATATTTTAAGAGCTCCACATTATTCCTATGAATATGCTTTAAGATGAACTATAGTTGAAACCCTTTGAAGGAATAATATGCCAATATAAAATTAACTACATAACTCATAAAGTATTTGAGTGAGTTCTATGTGGAGATATATTCTTTTGGTGTGCTAGTGCAGAAGTAGAATATTCAAAGAATTGATATTTTGATAATAATAAATCTATGTCACTAGACTATTAAAGATGAGGTATTTGGGTTTTTCTTCAATCATGTGGTTGTACCTTTATTATGATTATTGGGCCAAATAATGGTATCCGAAACCCATGGCATTGTATTAGCTATCCAAGATACGACACCTTAACTATTTTCTAAATGGATTATTCAGTCTCATTTAATTATCAACCAAGGACATAAACTTGGAATGACATTCACAAATGTTAGAAAGGTTAATCTTTCCTTGGATATATTAATTGGGATATTCCAAGGGTCCCTAAATGTAGTTTGTCCTCTTGTACACATGTGGAGGACATGTCATTGTTTGTCCTTTATTCCACATGTAAGGACAACTCTTGTTTATTTCTTTATTTAGTTTATCCTCAAGAGGATTGTGACACTTTGCACACACCTATTATGAATGTGGCATTCATAGAGAAGGGAGTTACAAATGCAACTCCTCTCTCATCTCTATATAAGAGATGCTCCTCCTTCTTTCTTCTACACTCTTAGAACTTGATGTTATTGTATTGAGCTAATTTTGCTCCAACTCTCTCTCTCTCTCTTCTCTAGGCATTTGCCTTCATTCATAATACTCACAAGGGGTTTTCTTTGCTTTCCCCTTATAAATCCTTGTCTCCATTGTTGAACCATCTTGGTGTATGCTCTTGGAGTTTTCTTATCTTATGATAACATTGTTTCACACTTAACTTACTTGGATTGTTTCTCGTTCCTTGCTCAACATTATCATTTCTTACATGGTATCAGAGCTTGGCTATCTAATCCTTGTTTTAAGTTTTGTGTTGAAGGTTGTCATTCATTGGAGCACACCTTATTTGGAGACGTTATTGAGAGAAGAAGTTTGTGTTGTGGTTTTAGCTTATTTTAACATATCTTGTGTATGCAAGTTTCATATTATTTTTTTACTAACCCTCTTTGGAAGGCTTGCCGCCAAAGGGTTTTCTTATAAAATTTCAATTTTTTTTCTTGTTTTGGAAGGCATGCCGCCAAAACAAGAAGTATTACATGAGTAAAATTTTTCAATAAGTCTATAATTTTCCTATTCCTTAAAAAAAAAAAAAATTCTCTAATGTTTTTCTTCATACTATAATCTATATTGGTGTGTTTAAATTGATTAAAATTTTTTTTGAAGAAATGATATTATAATTTCTTACTATTATATGTTCTTTGGTCTTATTTCTTACATTAATCTCTATTAATCGCGCGTAGCACGAATTTTTTTAAAAAAATTTTGTGGGCAGTCGCGCCACCCGCGCGCCCCCCACAGCACCGTCACGCACCCACAGCGTCGCCGCGTATTCACAGCATCGTCGCGCGCCACCACGCACGGCCACCACCATCAGCGTCGCCGCGCACTGCCACGTACTCACAGCGCCACCGCGCACGGCCACCACCATCAGCGCCGCCGCGCGCCGATGCATTCTCACTGCACCGTCACGCACCCTCCACCCGATCAAACCCTGCGTCCACACCATGCACGAAAAACTACAGACATTTATTGTTTTTTTAAAAACATCCCACCACTGAACCACCGCCCTCGACTGCCACGCGTCACCTTCCGCCGCCCCCTTCACACCCGTAAACCCTAAGGCACGGCCTGCGTACAGGCCACGCGTCACCTGCCGCCTGCACAGCCACGCCACCCACTCAGCTCCCTCCTTATCCGTTTCTTCATTTTAACCACTCTTTTCTATTTGAAACCTCTGCTTTGTTTGTTAGACTTTTCTTTAAAAAAATCTTGTTTAATTTTTTTTTATAAGGAATCTTAAAAAAAAAGTTTATTTATAAAAAAAAAAGAGAGAATTGTTCATTCATTTTTTTTTAACAAAAAAAAAGTAACTTTATCCTTTTATAATTTTTTTTAATTCAACCTTTAAAAAATATATATATATATATATATATATATATATATTATTAATTTTATATAAAAATACATCATTTTTTTAATTTGATTCTCAAATCGAGGGATTTTTTTTGTAATCATGTCAACCTTAATTCCAGAAATAAAACTTAATTATTCTAATTATCATTCTTGGAAAACTCATATCTCATTTATTTTTCGCTTTAAACACCTCTTCGAAATAGCCACTGATCCTTCTCTTGAACCTGGTTCAATAGCTACCCAAGACGAGAAAGATACCTGGAAAGTTAAAAATAAAGAAGCTTTAGAGTTAATTGGTATTTCCATTATTCCAGATTTATATGTCTTAATTGCTCACTTTTCTAAAGCTCATGATGCATGGTCCATCTTGGAAACCAAGTATGACAGTAGAGATGAATACCGCAAAATACAGTTGCAGGATCAACTTGAAGATCTCAGGTATGCAGATTTTCAAAGTATGGATGAATTTTTGTTAAAATTTGATTCTCTTAAAAGTCAAATTATTGCCTTAGGTGTTCAATTAGAGGACATTTTTCTAATTCATCTTATTCTTAAAAAACTTCTTCCTAGACAGTTTCAACAGTTTATAACTAATATTCATGCACAGCTTGCTATTCCTACTTTAACTTCTCAGTTAACTTATGTTATTTTTCAAACCTTATTAAGACAGGAAGAAGCTAAGCTAATTCAGTTTGGTACCCTTAAATCAACTGAACATGCATTTGTGTCTAGAAATTCAAATACTAATTATCGTTCTAATTATAATAATAATAACCACAAACAATATAATACTAATTCAAATAATTCCAACAATAAATTTCATGCAAAATATAATAATAATAACAATCATCATAATAACACTCGTAATACTAATAATCAAAACAATCATTCCAATTCCAAACCTCATTGTTCTTATTGTGGCAAAGATGGTCATATTGTCAATAACTGTTTTAAAAAGCAAAATGATAAAAAACCTATGAATAATAGTACCAATAATCAAAACTCAAATCATAAAAATGGTAACTCTACTGGTTTTAATCCTCGTCATGCTTTTACTTGTAGCTTTAATCTTTGTAGACCTTTAGAATGGATTGTTGACAGTGGTGCATCACAACATGTAACCTCTCATAAAATTTTTTTTGATTCTTTACAACCTGATATTGCTAACATTCCTATTCAATTAGCTAATAATCAAACTTGTAAAGTTGAAGGACTAGGTGATGTTACTATTCCTAATGGTAAATTGCATGATGTTTTATATGTACCTGACTTGAAAACTAATCTTCTTTCTGTTTCACAATTATGTCAGGACTATAAAGTTGAATTCTACAAAGATACATGTTATATCATAGATCCTCAAACTCTAAAAGTGATTTCTCATGCTAAAATGGATAATGACAATTTGTTTAAATTCCATGAATTTTCTACTTCATGATATTCATTACATACTTCTATTGACTTCAATATATGGCATGAAAGACTTGGCCATTTAAATTCTGATTATATTACTTTCATGCAAAAGCATAATATGGTTGATGGCTTGCCTCACATTATACCTTCCAAGATTGCCTGTACAGGTTGTATGAGTGGTAAGATGCATAGGGAGCCCTTTCCAAGTGGAAAATCATGGCGGGCAACTCATAAGTTGCATCTTGTCCATAGTGATCTTTTGGGCCCCATGGAGAATACCTCCATCCAAGGTTCTCGATATGCACTTACCTTTGTTGATGATTTTTCTAGATGAACTTGGATCTATTTTTTGCATAGCAAGGATCAAGTTCTTGATATATTTATTGAATTTCAGTTATATGTTGAAAGGCAATCTAGTTTTAAACTTAAAATTCTTAGAACTGATAATGGAAAAGAATATGTGAATAATGCCTTTCATTCTTATTTGAAATCATGTGGAATTAAACACAAGCTTACTATTCCTTATACACCACAACAAAATGGTGTGGCAGAAAGAAAGCATCGAACCATTGTTGAAATGGCTAGAAGCATGTTGCATGCTAAGAATCTGCATTATAAATTCTGGGCCGAAGCCATGTATTGTGCAACTTATATTCTTAATCGGACTCCTACCAAAGCTGTCAAGCTTATCACTCCAGAAGAGGCTTGGTCTGTTAGGAAACCTAATTTACATCATTTGTGGATTTTTGGTTCTATTGCTTATGTTCATACTCCTAAACAGAAAAGGCATAAATTAGATGCTAAGTCATCTCCTTATCTGTTTTTTGGTTATGATGCAAACACTTAAGGTTATCGTGTTTATGATTCCACTACTAACAAAGTTCAAGTTGCTAGAGATGTTTGTATTGCAGAAAATGGAGTCCATGATTGCTCTACTACACATGATGCAGAATTCAGTGGCACTAAAATTGTGCTGGTGGAGGACCAACCTCCTTCTCTCAACCCTACTCCTCCTCTTAATCCTTCAAATCAAGTACCACCTATTATTTCTGCACCTACACCTCATGACATTCAAGTAGATACTAATGATACTTTTATTACTAATGATTCTTCCTCTAGTGATAATTCCATTACAACTAAATGTAAACCTAAATGGGCTCAAAACTTAATCAATGAAGGTGATGATTACATTTCTAGATCTGGTGGAATTAAACATAGAAGGATTAATTATTGTAACTATGCTTTGATGACTACTATTATGAATTCTAATGATCCTAAGTCTTTTGATCAAGCTAACTCTCAACCTCATTGACAAAAAGCCATGCAAGAGGAATATGATTCTTTAATTGCTAATCAAACTTGGGACTTAGTCAAATCACCTCATGGCAAGAATATAGTTTCATGTAAATGGTTATACAAAACAAAGTTGAATACTAATAATGAAATTAGTAAATTTAAGGCTAGACTAGTTGCTAGAGGTTTTTCATAAATTGAAGGATTAGACTATAATGAAACTTTTGCTCCTGTTGCTAAGATGCCTACTATCAAACTAGTTCTTGCTTTAGCATCTAAACTAAATTGGCCCATTCATCAAATGGATGTTAAAAGTGCCTTCTTAAATGGTTATTTACATGAAGAAATCTATATGGCTCAACCTCCTGGATTTGTTAAAAAAGGTAGTGAAAATCTGGTTTGCAAATTGAACAAATCTATTTATGGTCTTAAACAATCACCTAGAGAATGGTATTCTAAAATTAATTCTTTCTTTATTTCTCAAGGTTTTGCTAGAGGTCAGAATGATCCAAATTTGTATATTAAACATACTAACGATGACATTATTATTGTTATTGTTTATGTAGATGATCTAATACTCACTTCTAATTCAGACACTTTGATTTTTGATATCAAATTCCAACTTAAACAGAAATTTCAGATGACTGATTTAGGTATCATACATTATTTCTTAGGTATGCAAATTTTTCAAACTCCTAAAGGTATCTTTGTTTCTCAAAGCAAGTATGCTTATGATCTTTTAGAAAAATTTAAGATGAATGACTCTAACCATGTTTCAATTCCATGTGAATTAGGAACTAAATTAATGAATGATATGAATACTCCTTTTGTTGATGAAACTTTGTATAGACAGTTGGTAGGAAGTTTAAATTATTTAACTATTACTAGACCTGATATTGCTTATAGTGTTGGTTTAGTTTCTTGATTTATGTCTAAACCTCAACAAACTCATTTTAAAGTTGCTAAACGCATCTTAAGGTACATTAAAGGAACTATTAATGTGGGATTATTTTATGATGCAAATTCTGAATTTATTTTACATGGCTATATTGACTCCGATCTAGGTGGAGATCCCAATGATGGGAAGTCCACTTCTGGTTATTGTTTCTTTGTTGGTTCAGGTGTAATTTCTTGGAACAGCAAAAAAGAACACTCTATTTCCCTTTGCTCAACTGAAGCTTAATACAAAGGTTGTACCAATGTAGCTAAGGAAGCTTTATGGATTAGAAGACTTCTTGATGATTTGGGTCTACCTCAACAATCACCTACACCTATACATTGTGACAATCAAAGTGCTATTGCCTTGGCAAAGAATCCAGTTTATCATGCACGAACCAAACATATTTCACTTCAACATCACTTCATTCAAGAACAAGTTGAAGACAAGCAAATTATTCTTCTTTATTGTAAAGGAGAAGATCAAGTGGCTGATATTTTAACCAAACCACTTTCTAAAGAGAGATTTCAGTTCCATTGTAAAAATTTGGGTTTACAACCCGTTGATGTAAACTCCCCAAGTAAAGATTAAGGGGGGATGTTAGAAAGGTTAATCTTTCCTTGGATATATTAATTGGGATATTCCAAGGGTCCCTAAATGTAGTTTGTCCTCTTGTACACATGTGGTGGACATGTCATTGTTTGTCCTTTATTCCACATGTAAGGACAACTCTTGTTTATTTCTTTATTTAGTTTATCCTCCTTAAGAGGATTGTGACACTTTGCACACACCTATTATGAATGTGGAATTCATAGAAATGGGAGTTACAAATGCAACTCCTCTCTCATCTCTATATAAGAGATGCTCCTCCTTCTTTCTTCTTCACTCTTAGCACTTGATGTTATTGTATTGAGCTACTTTTGCTCCAACTCTCTCTCTCTCTCTCTTCTCTAGGCATTTGCCTTCATTCATAATACTCACAAGGGGTTTTCTTTGCTTTCCCCTTATAAATCCTTGTCTCCATTGTTGAACCATCTTGGTGTATGCTCTTGGAGTTTGCTTATCTTATGGTAACATTGTTTCACACTTAACTTACTTGGATTGTTTCTCATTCCTTGCTCAACATTATCATTTCTTACAACAAATTATATGCTTCAAACTCTCTAAATCATAAGACTAACCTATAGTATTCAAATGCTTGACTTTTGGGAAAACTATGTTAAAACTAGTAAATAAATTTACTCTAATAAAGGATGTGATCATGGGTAGAAGATACTCTAAATGCCTATGCTACATGAAAAATCTACCAAATTTTTTATTAGTGGTTGTAGTAGTAGTAGAGTTCTACCTTACTTAGAAATGAATAGGAAAATGAATTCTACTCTAACATAACAATTCACTCACCAAGTGGCCCCCATTGGATGAGTGAACAAAAAATATAATTAAGATAAAAGATTTAAGCTTGAATTGTGCATTCTATTCATTCATTGAGAAAGATTACACTTGATTAAAAAATAGTATCACAATAGTTCTATTATGAAAATAAACACGATCAATTCCTTTGACTTAACTTCTAAAAAGTTACAACAATTATTTATTTGAAGGAAAACTTAAAACTACCTCCTAAATAAAAGATCACTCCATAAATGAGGATCAACTATAGATTCATAAAAATTTAGAACAAAAACAAAATTAAACATGACTAAATCTTCTAGGAACATAGCATGTTGAGGGAACTACATCCATGCATTGCATGCAACAAAAAGTAATAATTATTTTCCCCGTGTTTGAAGGTCTTGCAATCCATGGTTGGCTTTGACTATTTTAGTTCAACAATGTTGGTCTTTGAGTGCCTATGGTAAACAGTTACAAAACAATCAACACGTACACAACCTTCAATATACATATATATTCTTTTCATCAATATTAGGAAAAGGGTGTAAAGTTCCAATTAACACTCTTGCAAGTCCTATGGTTATAGCAAGAAAAATACCCAAAACATAGCATAGGTAGGGAAAAGTTTATCAACATGCATAGCTACTCATTATTCCATTCCTATTCATGAATTTAAGAAAATATCATGTCTTTAAACTATCCAAATTTCTATTTCATGTCTTCACATATATATAACATATACATAGAAACCATAAGTTCATATGCTTGAAAACCATAAATTTGTGTTTGCTTTGAAAAATAACTGTTTGAAAGGAGGATAAAAAGAACTAAGAAAGATGGCCTTTTGGAGGCCCATCATTCCCCAACTACATTATTTTTGGTACCTAGAAACCATGAAATTTTTAATTCTAGCATGAAGTTTCAAGTCACTAGTCATCTTTTCCCCAAGTTCATTCTTAACATACTCAAAATATCATGATTTTCTCTAAGCCTTTTCCATTGTTGGACTTCTGTAGACATATCATGATCTTTTTCATGTTCATTCATTGCTAGAAATGGCTAGAGGAGAATAAGAGGCTAAAACCTTTATGGAAACCAATAATTTCATAGACTCCTTCCCAACATGATGTACCACAAGACACTTCTAGTGGAAAGAGTTATATTCTGTGGAGAGTGAGGTTCCCTTATCTTCAGAACATATGACATCTATATTCATATTTGTCTTGAGGAACTAATTTTTTCTGCAATATAATGAGATGAATGTTGATCCCAATCTATAAAAGTTTTCTCTCTTACTTGGTACACCTTGTTAGCTTCACTTGGGTTTCCTGTAATAGAAAGTCAGTCTAGAAATGTCTACCTGGAATGTTCAATTTTAGGCCTTAGAAGAAATGGATCTATCATCTAATTATCTATGTATGGTGCAGCTTGGCACTCCGTACTTATTTTGTTATTCATCTAGGACATAACTTCTCTTAATTGCACATCTCTTTTATAAAGGAGTGAGTTACATTCCATATCATCTAGCACTGCCAAGTTATGTAGTTATATTTCAAATAATAAAATTTTCAAACCTTATTGGAGTAGACTAGAATGCATCATAAAATTCATGAGGGGTTGAAATAGAGGGACTGAGTCCTTCTACAATTCTTGTCAATTTAAAATTAGCAAGTTGTTGCTTAAGGAATAATACATAAACTAGAGATGGTGATCTACATGTCATAAGCTCAAGAATCAACCTTGTGATTTGTTCAATCTATCTCTTCAAAACTTCAATTTGGTTTGAATATCCTCTAGTTGATGGCCTTGCTCATCAATGACACATTTCAGTTTTTTATTTTTGTAATTTTTACTATGCTCTTTCCCATAATAATTGTTGATGCAAATTTAGCCCTGCAACTAGGGACATAGACAAATTAGGTAATGGCATGGGTTCTTGACTAACAATATCTACCTAGTCAAGTGCCAAATGAGGAGTTTTCACTATACTTTGTAGTGTGGAGGATTCTCCCTTCAATAGAGAAAGGGTTGTCACTACATTTCCTTCCTCACAATACTTAGTTGTTGCCTTAGCCAACATCTCTAATCCATCCTAATTAAGTTTTTCTAACACTTCCTCAATAATATCTTTTCCAAATTCTAGGTATTCTTTAGAAGGAGAGTATGTTGAATCTATATAAATGTCTTGCATAATAGAATTTTCTTCAAACCCTTCAAACTCTCAGAATCCTAATCACTATTAATAAGTATATAGTCCATGGCTACTTTTTTGTGGAAATAGTCCCTTTGAAGAGGACCTCTCCAAAAATTTAGAGGATTCCAAGTTAACAATTGGAATAGAAGCCTCATCATCCCTATTCATTTCGAAAATCCTTAAACTTCTTCTTGTAGGGGGTGTGGAAAATCATGGAGGACTCTTTCATTTCCTCTTACTAGTGGTCATTTCCTCTGTAGCTTCTCTAGGATGTTTCTCTGAAGTTTCTTCCCCATGTGAATGTAAGGTTTAATCAACATTATAACTATAACTACTAGGTTTCTTCTTTGATATTCCCTCTTCTATTTCCATAGTTTTACCCTTGTCTCTTCTAGTGGTGGACCTAGTCTTTATGAATAGTGAGGTTTTAGGGACATCAGTAGTTTCTTTGTTTTTTACTTCTCTTCCTTTCAGAAGTGGAGGCACCAATTTTGTAAATTCTTTTCCTTGATGGCCTAGAATTGGAAGGAGAAGCTTTAGGAAAAAAATTTGTCCTTTGGATGATTTTAGAAAATCTAGTGGATTTTCATTCTCTATGCCCAAAACACTAGCCTCTAGCATCGACCATCTTACGTTCTACCTTAGTTATTTGCAACAATTATTCCCATGTACCAATCAATTATTTAATGAATTATCTCTCTATAGTTAACTTTCTCAAAAAATGATGTAAAATAGATTCTCTTTTCCTGACTGAACTAAGGAATCTTTCTTTTTCCCAATATTGAACAACAAATTGGGAATATTTATTGGTCTATTATCATGCTGAAGATGACTCAGAATTCTGAAATGTAGGCCATGTAAATACTTGTAGCACTCTTCACAAGTGAAATATTAGATGATGAATATATTGGATGAATGAATTCCAGGGAAAGAATACTCTAGAGGTGCCTTGCTTCTTATCTATGTCTAGCAGATGGTCATCGTGCAAAGTGAATTGAGACCTAGCCAAATAAAATATAAGATCCTTCACCCATGTTTCACCTTCCTGTGGAAAACCAATTACTTCAACCATAATATCCTCTGTAAATTCAATTTTTAAACATTTGATCACTGCAAATTCATCCTTCAAAGTGCTTAGAAATCATAAAGAAACTTCTTCATCAAACCTCTTAAGAATCAAGCAGTAGTCCAACCACCCTTTCCTTCTGAACATTTCACGACTAGATGCATCATCCAAAAAAAAACCATGACCCATCAGCTCATGTCTCTAAAGGTCTCCTCCCATTGTTATGAACAAAAAATTAAATTTTTTGCAGAAAATTAGTATTTTCATAGAGCACAACAATGGTAAATCAACAAAATTCAAAGTGTTACAACATAGGACATTGTAGACAAAAAAGGTGGCATACCAAATCCTACTTTCTTCATGGAATTAAAAGAGTTTAGTGCTCAAAATCTAATGATATTTTCACTTGCATCAAATCTCATAATAGTTTGTTCATGTCGAGCCCTAACACCCGAAACACATCACTAACATATCATTAGAGTTTAAATTTCACCTTTTAATATCTTTAATTTCCTTACATATATTATGATGCAATTATAGAAGGACAGATCAACAAGAACATGATGGTAGTCATCTCATAAAGACAAGAAACCCAATGCTTCCATGCTAATTTGAAGTTTTTGAAAATATAATATTTCCCCCTACCCAAACTAAGTAAGAGCATGGGTCCCACTAGGGTACAAAATTAAAATGACATGAATTCATAATAAATAATGAATAAAATAAAATATGTATGAGGGTGTGTGGCATGGACCTGGTGAGTGTTGCAAGAAGAGTGCTCTGAAAAATATAACATGTATTGATGGAGTGATGGGATAGTATGGAATGATGGTTAAGAGGGAAGGTGAGGTGGATTTTATTATGGAGAAATAATTTCACAAAAGGTCAAATGTTTATTATGGAGATCTTGAATGGAATCAAGAGTTAGCAGAAGTCTAGGTAAGAGACCTATACAGTTCGGCTACATGAACAACTCTATCTTCACTGTGGTGGAATTGCTATAGGAAATCCTTGGGACTAACTAGTTTTTTGTAGATTTTGAGTCTATTCCCACTGAAAAGTAGCTTCAACCATATAGGATCAATGGTTGAAGGTTGAACTCTGCCATTATCAAACACTGAGATTATCTCATAGGGCCCAAGCCATCTAGTTTGGAATTTTCCTAGCATGTGCTAGTATCGGGAATCATACAACAATGCCCAATCTCCCACAAAAAAAATTATTTTCTATGATGAATTTGTCATGTCATTTTTTCTCTACTATTGGATCAATTCAATGTTGTGGAGTGCATATTTACTATATTCATCTAACCCATTCAATTGTAATAATTGGTCTTCTTAGGCTCTAGTAAGATTAATGTCTAGGTCTTAGTCTATTTTGGGAATCTTATGTTAAAACTCAATAGGCATGGATGCTGATTTTCTATAACCAGCTCAAAAGTGGTAAACCTATTTGTGTTTTTCCATGCTATATGTTAAGCCCAAATAGCTACAGGAAGATGGGTAGTCTAGCCTTTTTTGTAAACAACTTCTTTGTTAAAATGGATCGTACATCTTGGTTGGTTATCTTAACCTGGTCATTGGCCTGAGGGTGATATGGTGAAGATTTACCATGGTGCACCATATATTCTTGCATAAATTCTAAGATAAGAGGGTAAAATCACAAACCTATGTCACACTTTGGGATATCTTGGAGGGTTACAACCAAAATAGTTAAGGCTGAAATCATATTGACCATGTGTGCATACAACTTTCTTGGGTTGACGTGCCTACCAGGGTTATAGCTAAAACTATTTTGGCCAAAATGGTTATGGAAAAAAGGGTATAAAGAAACATAAATCTACCAATATTACAATTGGAGGTTAATTGCCTATTGTAGTTTCTAGATTCTAAGGAGCAGTTTACTGTGTTTTGGTCATAAGTGGTAGGTGTTTTTTTTGTTTTTTGTTTTCTAAAGTTTTTACATGTTAGTATTAGTTAAATTAATTATATTTTTAGTGTTTTAGTAGTTAGTTAATTAGATTAGTTAATTTTATATATAGTTAAATCAATGTTAGATAGAGTACTATAGTATTTTTTAATTAAATAATACTTAATCATAGACAGATTTTACACCAAACATAGAAAACTTAAGTTGAGACCTAGATAGCTAAATTAATTACATTTTAGAAAATATTAACATAGTAAACCTATATAGATAACTAGTAAACCTATATAGATAACTAACATGTAGAAAAAATTTAGGTAGAACTAAACTATAATAACTTCTAGTTGTACGAACTTGGAAACATAAAATTTAACCAATTTCAAAAGACAAATCTGCATAAAATATAGAAAAATTGTTCAGACCTATAGCTAAAAATTAGTTACATTACTTGTCACACCATATTTACTATAAGAGCTTTTAGGCTAGGTTATAATGGCCCTAGCTAGTGGTGACCCAATTGTTGTTACTGGTGTTCATGCTACTGCTTTGGATAGCCATGACATCTCCTATGAACAAATTCCCTTGCAAATTCATCTTGAAGATTTTTCATGAGGTAATCTTGATATTATCTTTCATTTACAAGAATTTGATGTTGCTTGTGATTGGTTAGAACAACATACCTTAATAGGGTATTTTGTGGGTAGGACTCCTCCTAAAGCTATGCTTTGAGAATGGGTTAACAAGAGCTAGACTCCTTATGGAGTCCGCCTTGACATTTTGCAAAACCTTACCAGGATTTTTATTTCACTTCACCAAGTCATTGCACGAAGACACAATTTTTAACAATGGTCCTTGTTCTATGCATTCTTCTTTGTTTGTATTTCAAAGATGGTCAATAGACTTCATAGTCTCTGACAACAAAAAGCTTAGGGTTCCTATGTGGGCTAAGATCCTAAGTTTACCCTTGCCATGTTGGCCTTTTATTGAGTCCATTGCCAATAACCTCGAAAAAGTTATCACAAAGGAATATGAGTAATTTTTCAACACTTGCCCTAACAAATGTGTTTGCATTGAGGTTGATCTTTATATGGATCTTAAGGATTCTATAGAAATACAAATTATGGCTCAAACCTTCTCTCAGAAAGTGCTTTATAATAACCTACCCAACACCTACTATAAGTTCCAATTAGTGGAATAGAAGATTATTGATTGCCCTTTGGCTGTGCCTAGTATTAAACCCTTGCCTAAAGAGGTTCCTTCCAAGTTAACCGAATGGAAAAAAAACAAGAATGAAATATTGTTGGGAACAAGAGAAAGGATCCCTTGGCTCCTAAACACTCATATGTAGTAGTCATTTTGGTTCCTCCTATTTCAAAAGGAGTAGAAACCCTAGCTAGCTTAGGGATGCAAGTGATTTCTTCAGAACCAAACCATGGTGTTTCATAGGTTTCAAACCCTAGTGTTTCATAGGGGATTAAGGAAATTTCTAGGGCTAACACCTTGGTTTTTTTTTGAAACCCTCTTGCTACTTCTTCCATAGCATGTCAGAATGCATGACATTCTTGCAGTCCTCTTGGACGTGCCGAGAAACCAAAGGTGAAATGTCAAGCCATCAATCCAAAAGATCTTCCTTCTTACTTTAACCATGTTTCAACTTTCTTTTAGAATAGGTACTCCTCTCTTGAGGATGATGAAGATATGGAAGAATTTTCATGATTTTTTTTATCATGGAATGTACGAGGTCTCACAGACCTCTTTAGAGAGTACTATGTCCAGGATACCCATCATAGACTTGGGAATATATTATTATTGCACATGATTCTAACCCCATGCATAGACTTATTTGGCTTTTTCTTTCCATTAAAAATCATTCCTTTGGAGTTGTTAATTTTATTCTCCCAATGATGTTGTGGAAAGATCTCAAATGTTGGGCTGGCTAGCTAACAACTTGCCTCCAACTACTTGGGTTATGTGTGGTGACTTCAATATGGTTGAAGTGACCTTTGACAAAGATGGCATTTTTCCTTTTTCATTGGACAACTAGGGAAAGGGAAGCCTAATACTATGTGCACAATAAATTGGGCCTTTTTGATCCCAATACTAACTGCCACCAACATAGTGGGGTTTGGCATACTTGGTCCAACTTTTGAGTTTTCTTTGACCGCATTTCAAAGAATCCCTATCATGCCATGATTACTACATAATGTTTTTTCTCATTTTCCAAGGATCATGATTTACCTATCATTCTCTTACCACATGCAATGTTATCTGATTGCTATCCCATTTATTTTGTCATTTCATGGCAAAAAACTATCTAGAAAGTTGTCAATTCTTAATTCTTGCTCAACATGTCTATTTTGATGCATTCTTCTATTATTTCTCATATCCTACATGTCTAGAATCTGGAGCCATGTCAGCATTCCCAGACAAGGTGGATTCAGTGGTGGAATGATGCCATTACTAGAACTACTCATTTTATGCAAATCTATGGGCAGAAATTGGTGGTTTTCAAAAGGCAGTCTGATGACTCCCTTTGATGTTGATTTGCAAATTTAGCTTGCCAAACATTGCCATGATAAACAGGTTGCAAATAATTATGCCACTTGAGGAGCCCAAATCAAATGTCATCTCCACTGGTTGGAGGTTGATAAAGCTTTGAAGGAGTTCTTGTAGGTTCTTCAAGCCCATCATACCAATTTTGGGATTAAAAAAATCAAACAAGGCACTTTTGTTCTCTCTAGTCTCCCTAACATCCTACAGACATTTCTTCATCACTATGAGAACATTTTTGCTTCATAGGGAAATTTGGTCGCTTAGAAGGAAGTCCTCTAGAAGTTTATTTCTATTATTCCAAACCACCTAGCAGTTGAGCAATGTGCTTTCCATGAGTTTCTTCTTACCCTTTGAGACCTTAAAGAGGTGGTTTACTCCATGGTAGATGATAAATCCCCTGGGTGTGATGGGTTTCCTTATTAACTTTACAAACACCTCTAGGAGCATATTGGTCTTGATCTGCACAAAGTTTATCTTGAAGCCTGTCATTCTAAAAGTTTAGGAGTCATTATCAATAAAGGAAACATTAAATACATACCTAAAGTTGGAGATCTAGAGGATATTTGCAATTGGAGGCCCATTACCCTTCTGAACATGTCTTATAAGATTATTGCCAATGTAATTTCTCCCAAAATCTGCCACCTCCTACCTTTAATTGTGCAACCTAAGAAAACTGGGTTTATCAAGTCCAAATATAATCTTGATAATATTATTGATGTATGGGAAAGAATTGATTGGGGTCATAAGTCCAAGCAGTTGACTTTTTTTAAGATTGATTTTGTTAAAGCCTATAACTACATTGAATGTCCCTTTATCCTAACCATGCTCCAAGCTATTGGTTTTGGTCCCAATTTCCTACAATCCATGGAAATTCTCTTTGGAGATGTTGATGCTTGCATTACCATTAATAACTCCCAATCTGATGCCTTTGGGCTTTTTCACTCCATTAGGCAAGGTTTCCCTTTGGCTCCAATGCTTTATGTTCTTATTGTTGAAGGGTTTGGCTATTTTCTAGCCCACTCTATGTCTTAAGGATTGGTTTTTGGCATTTCTTTTCCAAAATCATCTTCCCAATTGGCCAATGGTCATTTTGTTGATGATTCATATCTCACTCTTTTGGAGGATGAAGAAAATATCAAAAATGACGTAATTTGCCTTGACACTTTTTTTCAAGCCTCTAGCTCTACTATTCAATGGCATAAAATGATCTACTATTGCTAATATTTTTTTCCAATGCCACCTTGGCTTAGCCAGTTTGAATGGAAATGGGCCACTCATGGGGAGATCTTCTGCTTTCTAGGAATTCCTTTTGCTTTTTAAGCATTGCCAGTTGATCTATAGAATGCAGTGCTTTCCAAGATTACTAAGAAGCTGGATTATTGGCTTACAAAACTACTTTCTCTTGTGGGAAACTTCCAAATTTTCTCAAAATTTCTTACAAAAACCCATGTCTATTATTCTTCTTGTTGGGCTCCTTCTAAAGCCTCCTATCAAAAACTAGAGAGATTGCTCTGTGATTTTCTCTAGGCTTCTAGTTTTGATCACCATGGATTTCATAGAGTTTCTTGGAATTCTTTTTGTCTCCCAAAAGAATCTAGAGGCCTTGGCCTACTTTCCACATAGAAGCAAGGCCTTGCTCTATGTGCCAAATGGATTATTTTTGCCATCACTTGAGATGAAGCCTAGAAGATTTTGCTTTGGCATTGCATTTCTTCTGGATTTCTTGTCAAAAGGCCTACATGGAAGTGGATTAGCTTTCACACCCTTCTTATCATGTGAGAGCCCATGCTCATTTAGGGCTCTTTTGTTATCAAGAGAATATGGAAAGCTTGAGAAGCTATTGAGCATTGGCTTCACTGGTCTGATGATGAGTTTCGTAATGGACTATCTTTGAATCAACAGAACATTTGGTGGTCTCCCTTATTTTCCATCCAGGGTACTACCCTTGCCATGACTCAAGGTGCAAGTGCTCTACATTTTTTCAAATGAGGCATCAAGACTCCTAAAGATCTTTTCTCTATGGTTTCCATGAGTTTTGGATCTTGGGAAGATATGCAAGTCCAAAACCATCTTACTCGTTCAAATTGACAAACTATTGACTTATTGCTCTCTTCAATTCCAGTTTACTTAATTCATAAAGTGGGTATTTAGTCTATTAGACCTTGGTAGCATGATTGGAAGTGGTATCCTACCACTCCTTTCACCATTTAAAAACCAAGTTTGGGTTATAGATGGCTTTCTTCCCATTTGTCAATGGTGGATATACTCAATCAAAGATGGCATTTGCAATCTTTTCTATCTCAATGGAGAAAGTGCTTTGACACTATTTGGAGTGCTATTACATAACCCAAGATTGACCCTTTTTCTTGTGCTCACCTTTTAAAGGTCTTCCCCTTGGGCCTCGACTCAAACATATTGGGGTTTCAGATCCTAGATTCCCTTTCTGTGGACAATAAGAGTCTTTCTTACATATTTTTTGGCTTTGTAGACATGCTCAAAATTATTGGCACTAGATTCATGAATTCTTTAAGCTATTTAGGCCTAAATTCTTTTCTTGGCACATGGTTATTTTGGGTGAATCCCCTAGAATCCCTTAGAAATCTACCCAAATTTGGCATACCTTCAAGATGGAGATTTTGTTCACTCTATGGAAAGATAGAAATGTTGTTCTTTTCACTCACAATTTTCTTGATATTAATATTTCTATGTAAACTAAAGCATGTATTTGTAATAATGTAACAATGTAGATTCAAGTTTAAGAAAACAATGTGGTCTTGGAGGTGGCCAACAGCGCAACTCCTCAAGCCACCGCTTAGAATAAAGATACTTAGTGTTTGGTAATCAAAAAATTGTCTAAGTATAGAATTTGGTTTATAGAAATGTATTGTTTTGTTTATAACATGTTGTAGACATCATATTATGACTAGGAAGTTACATGGAGATATTATATTTTGGTGTTTTAAAATGCTATAGGTTTTAAATTACCCCGATGAGAATATGACACATCTAGGGGTAGCTAACACCCATCTTTAACACATCATTTCAAACACCAAGCCAACTATAAGGCTTGACCCTTCTTCACTTTAGGCTCTGCAAAACCTAGGTGGGTGGACCTTAGATTCAATTAATATGGTACTGGTGCAAAACATATTCCTAAATCTAATAAGCAGATTTAACCCTTATATCTCCTAATAACTCATGTAATAACATAGATCTATAGTAGCAAATTGCAATTCTATGATATTCACAAGCTGAGTGAGGGTTAGACTTTTTAGCTCTTCAACATGAAAGGGGGAAAAGAATTTGATTAATAATTTTGAATTCAACAAAACCCCTAATATGTAGTAGTAAGAACTAATGATCCTATAGCTGATCAGTGCCTTATCTATTGGGAAATTCCATGAATCAAAAACACACATATATGGATACCTGATACCTATTCATATATTTAGATATCTAGTCTATCTATTAACCTTCTAAATAGACATCTATGTTCAATCTAAATCCAATTGTTACCTGATATCCTCCTCAATAAACTTGAAACCCTATTGATTTCCCTTAAGCATTTACATAACTCCTTGAATTATAAGCAACAATGAAACAATGTACAACCTTAAGGGACTACAACTATGACCTAAGCTCTTTGTTCAAAGATCATAAAACATTACAACTTGCTAAAGAATGAGACAAGATTTAAAATAGAACTCAATCATCTATTGTTCTTTGTATTTATCTCCTTGAAATAATACATTAATATGCATGAAATCAAAACATAGAAAAACCTACAGTGGATGAAAGAAAAAAAGATATAGACAAGAAATGAATTCCTAGATCTGATCTCAGAATGACATGTGTCCACTTGGAATTCAATCCATTACAATTGAATAACCTCTCTCTACCTTCTCCCACCAAGTGCTAATCATATCCTTTATTTTTTGCATTTCAAAATGCAAAATATCTCAGCAAAAGACAAAAATCTACTAACTGAACCTAGATATGTACCAATTGATCACTTTGACACCAAAACACCACAAAGACTTAAAATAAAAAGATATAAGAGTCATTGAATGTGTTTAAGGTATTTTTCCACTGAATTCTGCAACTAGTAACTCAAAACACCTGATAAAACACACAAACCACTTTGAGAGACAAAACCTATTGTAGCATGTACCGATGATGTTCTATGTAAAAATGAACTCCATAATTAGATAGTTCATCTTTTCCTGGTTCTGATGGTATATTGGAGTGCATATTTTGGCTACTAGAAACCCCCAAAAAGCCATTTCCAAAAATGCCCCCTATGATAATACTTTGCTCTACAACTTGAAATTCAAAAAATTAAAATATTCTAAAGTATAAACTTTAACAAAAGACCCCTTCAAATTTAAAATCTTTTGAGGGTGCCCCTTTTTTGATAAAACATTTTAAAAAGGCATTTTAAAATTATTTTATTTTTCCCTTCACACTTCATTTTCGGGTTCAACCCTCCCTTGACCAAGGCCCATGTTGATGCAGGAGCATCCAGAGGTGTAAGGGCAATCTTGTGTCAACCAAAAAAATGTACTTAGACTTATTTTCTATTTCATGTGTTTTCATTTCTGGATACCCATTTGGGTCAAATAAAGGTTCCAACTCTCACAGTTCCACTATCAGTGTTCTAGGATAGAGTATTTGAATACCTTGGGATACATGTAAATGCTAGAAAAATAGGAGTATGTAATTGAGCCATCATTTTGGTGAACTAAAATGTATAAATTGGCCGAATGAATGTAATTGTAATTCAGAGCATTCCAAAAAAAGAACCAAGCCAAAAGGCTCCACGGTTTGAAAGTTATTGCAGTTTTTTAGTTTCTGGAGACCTCCTAAGAACGCTTCAAAGTTAGGTTAGGGGCATTAAATGACCTCAAATAGGGCCAAAAAAATGGGGGATGAGAAAATCTGGTCCATAGGGCTATAGAGCACTTTGAGAGCTTTCCAGAAATGTAAACAGTTCATCAGTCAAAGCTACAGTTCAAAAGTTATGCCTCCCGGAAGTTTGGTTACCATTTCTAGATTCTTCTAGCTTTGCATCGACTTCTAACACAGCTTTTGGAGCCTTCTATTTAGTCAGTGGAAACCTACTAGCACTTTCTAGAATATATTCCTAATCCTTAACCCTCTCGGGTCTATGAGAGGAGGTACTAAAAGGAGAAATTATCTCCAGATTTATGCTATTGTAAGCCCATAGGGCATGTTTTGAAGTCTATTTTCTTTGTACTAAATGTATTAGCTTATTTAAAAAGTTAATAAAATTTCCCTTTCCTATTGTGTCCATTCTGTGCTTGGGTTGTGTCCCCATACAGTGTTATCAGAGCTAGTTTTCTTGAGTGTGTAGACAGAGCGCCGACTATGAGGCAGTTTAAACTAGGACTGTGTGATTGTGGGTTCAAGTTAAGAAGATTCCTCCATGAAGAGAGCGTGGTGGAAGGGCTAGAGCTATTAATCCTGAGGAGGTTAGAGCCCTCCAAAGGTAGGTCCAAGCATTGCAAGAGGAGCTCCGTAGGGGAACAAATGTTACTGCAAGTGACAAAAGTGAGGATGATAATGAAGAAGAAGAAATTGGACCAGAAGGGGAATTTGATGGGGAAGTTCTAAATTAGGTAGAGGAAAGGCTTTTTAGGGCCATTACTAAGTTTTGGAAAAGACCTAAATTGAAGTGGGTGTATTTTCAAGAAATTTAAAACCAGATGAGTTGATTTATTGGATCAATGAACTAGAAGAATAGTTTGAGTATGAGGATATCAGTAATCTAGATAGGGTTAAGTTTGTAAAGGCCAAATTGAAAGGCCATGCCAAAATCTGGTAACAAGAGGTTCAATTGGAAAGAAACAGAAGAGGAAAAGAGAAGATCACAAGGTGGGATCATATGGTAGACAAATTGAAGAAGCAATTCATTCTTGTTGATTATGAGCTTGATTTGTTTAAGAAGATGCATGGGTTAAAGCAAGTAGGAAGATTAGTCCAAGAATATACAGAGGAGTTTTATCAACTCTTGATTAGAGTAGGGCATGCAGAAGCAAATAAGGAGAAGGTTGCTCATTATATCAGTGGGTTGTGACCTAGCATCTAGGAGGAATTAAGTCTGGTAAGAATGACCAGTGTTGAAGAGGCATACTAGTTTTCCCTACAAGTTGAAGAGAAGCTAAATAAGAGGTGTGAAGGGAGACAAAGAGGGCGTGGTCAAGGAGGAAGAGGTAGTGGTAGGTCATCTGGAGGCCAAAATAAAACCCAAAAGAAAAATGAAGATGTGGATACTAGCAAAAACCAGAGGAACGAGGCTTTCAACCACTCCTGTGATCAAGACTTTGTAAATCAGAGAGGAAGAGGTAGAGGACATGGACAAGGAAGAGGAGGCTTCTATGGTACATGTTTCCATTACAATGAAGAAGGTCATCATGCCTTTGAATGCCCTCAATGAAAAGGAAGGACAAATAGGAGAGTTGAGGGTCAAGCTAGGGTCACTCATGTGGAGGAGGATGCACAATCATCACATTCAGAGGATGTAGAAAGAGGAGAGACTTTAGTAAATGAAAGGGTATTACTAAGTGGCAAGATTGAACCAGGACAAAGGAGGAGTTTATTCTGTACCAGGTGCAAGTGTGAGGATAAATGTTATAATGTGATCATTGATGGTGGTAGCACTGATAACTTAGTATCAGAGGAGATGGTCTCTAAGCTGAAGCTCAAAAGGGAGAAACACCCCCAGCCCTATTGGATTGCTTGGGTGAAAGATGATCATAAGGTCCTGGTAAGTGAACAATGTTTAGTGAAATTCAAAATTGGGAGTTACCATGATAAAGTTCTCTGTGATGTTATTCGAATGGATGTTTTCCATCTATTGTTGGGAAGACCGTGGCAGTTTGATAGACATGCAGTACATGATGGTCATGCAAACATGTATACTCTCTAACAAAGGATGGAGTTCACCAAAAACTGAAGCCCATGAAAAAGGAAGGCAAAAAGATATGTAGCTAGGATTTGTCTTGTTGATGGAAGGAAGTTTTTAGATGGCATGAAACATCAGCGTATGTGCTATGCTTTGATTCCTAGGAAAGATAAAGAAGGTAGTAGTGAAATACCACTTGAAGTTTTAGATTTACTAGGTGAGTTTGGAGATATCATCTCTGATAATTTTCCAGAAGGATTTCCACCAGTAAGGAAAATCAATCATCAGATAGATTTGATCCTAGGAGCTAGTTTACCTAACAAGGCTGCTCACATGATGACTCCTATTGAAACTAAGGAGCTAAATAGACAGGTTCATGAGCTATTGAGGAAGTGCTTGATTTGGGAGAGCCTAAGTCCATGTGTAGTACCTACAGTACTGGCACCAAAGAAGGATGGAGAGTGGAGGATGTGTATAGATTCTTGAGCTATAAATAGGATAACCATCAAGTATCGATTTCCTTTGCCAAGAATGGATGATCTTATGGACTGCTTAAGTGGAGCTTAGTACTTCACAAAGATACATCTCAAGAGTGGCTATCATCAAATATGGATATGAGAAGGAGATGAGTGGAAAATAGCCTTCAAGACCAAGGAGGGTCTTTATGAGTGGTTAGTCATGCCCTTTGGATTTACGAACGCCCCAAGCACCTTCATGCAGCTTATGAATGAGGTACTTAAGAAGTTCTTGGGAAAAAATTTTATTGTCTATTTGGATGATATTTTAATTTTCAGCAAGACTTTGGAAGAACATTTATTGAATATTTTTAGTGTACTTGAAAGGTTAAGGGAAGAGAAACTGTTAATTAATCTGAAGAAGTGTATCTCTGCAAAAAGGGAGTTAGTCTACTTGGGATTTGTTATATCACTTGAAGGTCTTAAAATGGATCCAGAGAAGGTAAAAGCCATCTTGGAATGGCCTACTCCAAGGTCTACTATTGAGGTAAGATCATTTCATCGTCTAGTTAGTTTTTATAGAAAGTTCATTAAGAATTTCAATGGCATATGTGCACCCCTGACTGACACAATAAGAGGGGATAGAAAAGAGTACAAATGGATTGCGGCAGCTACAAGAAGTTTTGAATTGCTGAAGAAGAAGGTGATAGAATAGCCTGTGTTGGCACTTCCAAATTTTAGAAATGTGTTCTAGGTGGATTGTGATGCTATTGGAAGTGCTATTGGAGCTATATTAAGCCAAGAAGGTAAGTCTATTGCATATTTTAGGGAAAAATTGAATGATGCGAAAAAGAAGTATTCTATTTATGATCAAGAGTTCTATGCAATAGTTCAAGCCTTAAAGAAATGGAGGCATTATTTGTTGCCAAAGGAATTTGTTTTGTATATTGACCATCAGGCATTATAGTACCTAAATAGCCAAGATAACTTGAATTAGAGGCATATGAAGTAGGTAGAGTTCTTGCAGAGCTATACATTTGTGTTGAAACATAGAAGTGAAAAATCTAACATAGTTGCAGATGCATTAAGTAGGAGGTAGTTGTTGCTTACAGTAATGCACGTTGAAGGAGTTGGGTTTGATGAACTCAAGAATCTATGCCCAGAGGATCCTGATTTTATTGAAGCATGGAAAGCTTGTAAAGAGCCTGCTGCCATAGACAAAACTAAGTGGTTAGACTATTTGATTCAAGATGGTATGTTGTTCAAGGGTAGTCAATTGTGCATTCCAAGGAGTTCCATGAGGAAAATTTTGATTAAGGAGAAACATAGTGGAGGGATGGCAGGACATTTTGGTCGAGATAACACCATTGCCTTTCTCAAAGAACATTATTTTTGGCCTCAGATTTCACAGGATTTGAAGAAGTTTGTACAGAGTTGTCAGATTTGTCAAGTTGCCAAGGGATTTAGTCACAATACTGGACTATATCAGCCATTGCCTATTCCATCAAATCCATGGGATGACATAAGTATGGATTTTGTTCTTGGATTGCTGAGGACACAAAGGGGTAATGACTCAATATTTGTGGTGGTTGATAGGTTCTCCAAAATGGAACATTTCATTCCACGTCACAAAACTCATGATGTTGTCCATATTGCAGACTTGTTTTTCAGAGAGGTGGTAAGACTACATGGCCTCCCAAGGGGTATAGTTTTTGATAGAGATACTAAATTCGTGGGGTATTTCTGGAGGACATTGTGGAAGAAGTTGAAAATTGACTTGAAATTTAGTTCCACACATCACCTGCAGACTTACGGCCAAATAGAAGTGGTAAATAGAAGTCTAGGCAATTTGCTGAGATTTTTAGTTGGGGATAAGCCCAAGCGATGGGATTTGATTCTACCACAAGCAGAGTTTGCTTACAATAACTCTATAAATAGGAGTACTAGTAAATCACCATTCCAAATTGTATATGGAAGTAGCCCAAGAACTGCACCAGAATTGAGGAAGATAGAGCAAGGGGAGAGGATAAGTTATTGCAATTTTTAGGTTTTTGGAGACCTCCTAAGAATGCTTCACAGTCAGGTTAGGCGCATTAAATGACCTTGAATAGGGCTAAAAAATAGGGGAAGATCAAAGCTTTCCATAGGGCTATAGAGCACTTTGAGAGCTTTTTGAAAATGTAAATGGTTCGTCAATCGGAGCTACAGTTCAAAAGTTATGCCTCCCAAAAGTTCGATTGTCATTTCTAGATTTTTCTAGTTTTGCGCCAACTTCTAACATGGCTTTTGGAGCCTTCTATTTGGTTGATGGAAAGCTACTAGCACTTTCTAGAATGTATTCCCAATCCTTAACCCTTCGGGGTCTATTTAAGGACATTTATGGCATTGTAAAAGGCAGTTCCGAGTGGAGTTTGAGAGGAGGTACTAAAAGGAGAAATTATCTCCAAATTCATGCTATTGTAAGCCCATAGGGCATGTTTTGAAGTCTATTTTCTCTATATTGAATGTATTAGCTTATTTACAAAGTTAATAAAATTTCCCTTTCCTATTGTGTCCATTCTGTGCTTGGGTTGTGTCCCCATCACATGTGGCACTCTCTGATTGGTTGACCTCTAACACCACATCATCGCAAGCTGGGGCCTACTACTACATGGCGCTTCAATGCGTTCTCGCATTTCTTAACTATTGATCAACTTTCTTTTGTGGAGATGCGCTGACTATTGATCTGTGCCACATGTCATGATCTTAAGCCTCTAGTCTCAATCTACCATCAATCACCACATCATCACTAGCCAGGGCTACTGCCATGTGGTACTTTCTCACATTCCCACAATATTTAACTTCCTTGAATTTTATTTTGTGGGCATACACCCACCACAAGATGAGGACACATGTCACCATCTGGGTGGATCTCACCACATCAACTTATCATTTTGCGCATTCAAAATATTACCATAGTGGCCTCTAAATAGTTGACCACGGGCCCCATGGGAGCAACTCACCTTGTCTCAAAAGGAGTGGGCCTTTGAGACACTTACAATTCATGTGCTAGAATATTTAAAAGGTATAAAGTATTCCAATGACAACAATGTGGGATAAAACGTTTAAATGTATTATTTTCCTTTGTGTGATCTACTTAGTGGGCTTCCTACCTGCTATCCTCCAACATTTTCCTTGCTATGGGACCATCTGCCTTGGCATTGCATGGGTCTCTGACCTATAGATTCTTGCCTGGTGCCTTCCTTCTCATAACATCCCAAACATGTCTGGTGTTGATAGTGGGATTCCTTATTTTTGGCATCTTCTTGCAAAATGGTTGCCCTGCTTCTCTATGGACCTTATCTCCAAAGATCCTGAGGTATAGACTACATCAAAGAAAATGATTACCTTTCTATGCTTATTATTATTGCATGGGTTTCTTCTTATTCAAGCAATGTGTTTATGTGCAGATGGAGGTTGTGGGAGTTGTAGTTCAAGGGACTCTCCATGTATTGAAATCATGTCTCAAATAAAAAATAGTAAAGCATGTAGTTTTCACTACCTCATTATGGGCCATGACACCATTGGATGAGCAAAGAAAGCTCAGGAGTGATCCTTGCTCTTTTGAATCTCTTTGGAATCCTATCAATTACTTTTCCTCTAGCAAAGAACAATTTCCAATTTGGGTACTCTACTTCATTGTGTTTCATTTGAGGAATCAATTTAAACATTATATATTAAGGCCCTCCCTACTCCTCCATGTCCAGCTTCATCTACCACTGCTTTGTGTGGGTTCTCTCATTGAACTCTTCTTCTATTTTCTCACAAAGGTTAATAATGTTAGCTTTAGTGTTGCTTCTAATGCCCACCAAATTTGACCTCCTAGGAGTTTGAGGTAGAGGCTGGTTGAAGATTTCTTCACTCTCCTCCTTCTAAGAAGAAGATCAAGAAGAATGGTTGTTGATTGGATGCAAGAGGGGCTCACTATTAGCTATGGGTTGTGGCTTTCTCTTCAAAGTATATCCCCACGTGGTCTTTGTAAATGGATACCTCCTTTAAACTATAGCCTCCTCCTTTTGCGTGGATCTTCTCTATTTTTCTACTATGGCTTCCTCATTTTTGTGGTTCTTCCTTCTAGCTCATGGGCTATCTCTTATCTATCCCACTCTCCAACATGGAACATTTGGGTTCTTTAATCCTTCAATCTGATCAAGATTCATTACCATGGCCATAAGAATAAAATTGATCAGCTCAGAAAGCAATCACTCTATATAATTTACCAAATGCAACTCTTTGCTTCAAATTTGAATTTCTTAATGGAAACTTTTTAAATAAAATCCATTTTCAATATTGAATCTCTACATCCTCAATTTCTTGTCTTAGAAATTGCCAGGATCCATTTTTATCCATCAACCTCCAAATTCTTTGCTTGTCCATCATAAGACCTAGTTGCAAGTAATGTGCCTTTTCCATTCAATTCCTTATATTGAACAAGATATCCTCGATGTGCTTATAATACAAGTGCTATAGTGCATGATCAATTTCCTTTGCTTCAGAAAAATCATGATCTTCAAGTATTATTGTTTCATAGTTCTCACGCACCTGAATTCAAATATTAGGATCAGAAGGAGTCTTTGCATGAACCGCATCCCTCAACTTTTTGTCCAAGTCCATAACCTTTTTGTATCTAGCTTTGCAAAAGGCATATATATTTATCCATAATTTGCAAAAAATTAAATGTTCTCTCAAAATATGTTCCTTATGCTTGAAAGGCTCCCAAATTTCAATTCAAATTTAGTTGACTAGCATTAAACTCCATAACTTAAGTGTACATGTGTACCAAAATATCCGATTCATTTAGAAGAACTAAATGTGCTTATTGAAAAATTATAATTGTTGCAACCATTATAATCTCCTTTTAAAAATGAGACAACTTGAAACTCAATGTTTTACCAACTTGATGGAATCAGCCGGGTTCCAAACTGGGCCAGGCTAAAAAAAAAATTTGTTTTTGAACAACTAAACATTCAAACTGGCCCATTGATTATCTAGCACTTATTTGAATCAAAATCAATCACTAAAACATCATTAAAGCTCATTTTATCACTTATCTACAAACTGTGACTTACTGCTAATAGGGCTTGTTGGCTAGCTTTAAAAACTGACCAAAACACCTGAGTGGACTCTAAAACCAAACATATTGATTAGCTGCTCTGCACACTTGCACCCCATCAAATATCATCTTATGAAAAATTCTCAGTCAAAACATATTGACCCTCAAAGTTACCGTTTCAAAATTTCTTGCAAGAAAATATGTCAGAAAACAATAAACTGCATTCAAATTTGGCTTTGAAAATTGGGCAAATTAACACTTGGGAGAATGAAAATTGGGGAATAGGTTCATTATCATGATAAGAGTATAAGTCTATGATTTGGGTTCATGAAAAATAACTGGACGCAAATGGTGAGCGGTCAAAATGGGCTACTCAGATTTTGCAGACTAGAAACAATGACAGGAAGCACTTTTTGCAAATAGAACTGACCTAGAAAAGTGTGTAGACGAATTTGTCAAGATTTGAAAATTGGCACACTCAAAGTATTTTTAGATTACAACACAGTGGTATAATCCATTTGACATCACCTATCATGGATTTCAAGATATAACATCACAAACAGGGGTTTTGACAAATCTACACTTCTTGACACCAATAAAAATTTAGAAATTCCATTTGGAATTGCATTTGAAACTTGATCAAACAGATTCATCATAAGCTCAAACTTGAAACATAACAAGCCTTTGAACTCTAAAATGCAATGCAAAAAGAATTTTAGCATTTTAGTCAATTGGGTCAATGTTATAAAATGTCAAACATGGCTTCCTAGAATTTAGAACAATTCACATCAGCATGACAACATTAAAAGATCAACTTTGAGGGATTCAAAACCTAGTCAAATGGACTCAGAACAACTCAAAATATGAAACATAGGCTCTTTGATATAAACACTAGACTCTTCCAAATTGTTGAGTCATGAAACATTGTTGGATGTGAGATATTCAGTTGCAAACACAGCCTCCTATCGTTGTTTGACACTTAGGTGAAAACGCAGATTTGACAATTGCTCAAAAGGGGACTTCACAAAATGGCTCAGAATGTCAATTTAATTTCATGAAACACATAGACACACTAAATGGAAAGTGTTAGAAACATTAAAAACCTCATAAGGCTCAACAATATAGCTAGGTACATATGCATCAAAAGCATTTATAGGGCTTGATTTTCTCAATGGTACTCAAAATTGAGGCTTCAATTTTGATTCCCAACAGTGGCACTATCTGGGGGTGCATATCCCTTGTAGGCATGGAAAGGATTCAGATCTATAGAAGAAGTAGACCACACAGTTGATAGTAAAAAATTCTCTCGAACAACTTTATTGAAAATAGGAAACAACTACTCCTACTATGTACAAACAATGACCCCGGGCCACCGAACTTCAACAAAAACCTTTACCTCTATCATAAATTCCATTTTTGTCTGCACTTTCATGAGGTAAACTTGAAATAATATTCATATCAATCTTACCATTTAGATTAACATCTTGAAGCACACCACTTAGCAAAACTAAATCTCCACCTTGAGTTTCATAATGCATGTAAAATCTAGCTTCATTCTGAATCACTTGCTCATTATGAAAGTTCTGATCAGCACGTTCAAAAATATCAGACTAAAACTAAAAATCCTATTCATTTAATGACTCATGGATGCTATCATTCTCAAATATGAAAGCTTCATATTCAACTTGGGGAAAGGTATCACACATACCTTGAAAATGTGTATCCTTATGCATAGCTAGATTGTACTCAAATGAACACTCTGATTTGTACTCACACATATCATCAATGTTAGAATCTAAAACTAATCTAGAGTCCTTCATTGATTCTTCACAATCAGAAAATGGATTAGTAGTCACATTAAAGTATTCATTATTAAACTTGCTACAAGGTGCATGCTGATTTTCAACAACAACTTCATCAAACACCTTATTATCAATCTCAAAAGATGCAAAATCATAATAATTTTCACTGTCATACTTAGAAGAAGAACAATCTGACCTCTTATAGTAGTAAGACAAGGTATCATCATTAAACTCATTCTCAACTAAATCTGAAACTTCCATATGTTCTTCAAACAATGGGTTGATAACTCCATGTAATGATCCTTTTTTAACATCTTGACAAAATATAGGCTGATCATCATTAAGATCTTCATCATATAAAGAATTAGTGTATACTCTAAAACCATTTCTTACACCACTATCATGAACACTTTCATCATGTGAAGAAAAATTAGGATCACCATCTGAAGACACACCATTAACTCCATCAACGGAGCATGTAGAATATGAATCAATATTACTTTCATTGTCTTCATGAAGGTGATTCAATTTCTTGCAAGCCAATTATATTTATGTGTTGATGCATTAACCTCAAAATCTTTTATATAATACTAGTTACTATTGCATATATCTTCAAGACATTCATCTACACAACCAATCAATCCATCCTTATAGATAATCTCTTTGTCTTCACATTGTGTAGACAACTCCTTTTCACCACTTTCAAGCTCAAGCTAACTTACATAACTCTGAACTAGAAATTCACTTTCAGATTTTAGAAAAGAACTCGTACCTCTACTAGCACAAGAGTGACAACTTTTGTCATTTCTTTCTTCTTCCTAATTTGCATTTGATTCACATGAAGACAAACATGTAGTATCATTTTTCTCACTTTGATTCAAGTAACCACTCTCGTCATTGTCTTCAACTGATGCTTCTTTACAATATGTCAGATCAATAACTTCACCTTCATCATTTGAAATATGACTTTCAGCTTCTTCATACTCATATTGAGATGCATATCTTTCAACTTCAACCTTTATAACATTCTCAACATAATGTAATCTCTCAACAAGAGAAATCATTTCTTACATATCCAAATGGTCAAGTGAATCCACCTTATCATCTACTACTGAAACATTACAAACATGTGCACTTTGTCCTTCTGACTGAGACTGAGATAAATGTGATTCAAATTCTTCATTTTGTGTTACTTCTCCATGGAATTTCAGATCAGTAGCATCAAATTCATGACTAAAGACATAACTTTCAGCCTCATCACTTGCACAAGACTGAGATCTAGGTACAACAACTTCATGTCTAGAAACATTAGCAACATCATCATGTACCCAATTAGCACTACAAGAACTTGCTACTATAGCTAATTGTTGATCTATAATGTCATCATAGTTCTCATTTCTATCAAAGTCTGAAATACATCTTACTATTGTAATACCATGAATATATGTGTCTTCATTTGCAATAGACTCATTCTTCTCTACACACACACTTTGATTTGAAATTTCAATCTGATTACACATTACAACAAGGGTGTTGATATTCTGATTTGGGATTAAAGTATCAACACTATACCGGAAATCATTCATAGAAAAATGACCTCTATTCAATCCATACTTCAAATTATTTTCAATATCCCTAGTGGTCATAAAAGCTTGATATAATGTCTATGGTTCTTTATCCCTTAGTAGATAGTTTATTTTCTTGTCAAATGCATCAAACTAAACAACTAAACACATTTGATCATCAAGTCTATAACTCTTAGGGATCTCATTCAAAAATCTTGCAAATCTGATATTAAATTGAGGAATAAGTTCACCATTCTCAATGTGAATCCTTAAAAATTTATTATAAGAATCAGATATGCTTACTCTTTCTCCAAATTGCTCCATGAAGGCAAGATGCAACTTACCCCAAGATGAAATAAAACATGCTAGTAGAAAAGAAAACCAGTCTCTAGCATCACCTTCCAAAGTTTGAAGAAATAAATTCATGTGCATGTCCTCATGAGCAATCTCATAGTCACCCATCAAATCACTCAACAACTCAACATGATGAGTAGCTAAAACAAGATGGTTCCTATCAAACTTAGGCAATTTATTTCCAACATCATTAGGAATGACATTTGGGAAACCATGAATGCCATTGAAATTTAATGGCATGTATCTCTTGGCAGAAAAATATCTATAATTCTTATCCATGGGTTGCATACTAGGTGAAGGAAAATTTGACATTTCCCACAAACTTAAAACTCAATCACCAAGATTACTTTCAGTATTAATTAATTGCAATAGATCTAGAGTTCTTTCTACCAATTCAAAACTTCAAACATACTTCAAAATGTAAAAACACTTTTCTTGAATCTATTCTTCACAAAGTATGCTGAAATGTATTAAGCCAATCTCCCACTTAATATTGAAAAATATTAAGCCAATCTCCCACTTAATATTGAAAAACATTTGATAGAGAATCTCTTGTAAAGCTTACTTTCATGTAAATAAAGTCACATGAAAATGGAAAATACCTTTCAATATTGATGCCTGCAACTACTTCAATGCTAGAAATAATAGTGGATTTAGATCTTAGCTAGATTTAGTAACATTTGCACTACATCTCACCTAATTCCTTCACCCATTGTTAAGAACTTGAGATGAATTCTTCAAATCTACTTTCTAACTGTTGCATCCTTCAAAATACCTTCACATTCATGAAGCACTGGTGCAAAGATATAACTTTGAGTCGCCACTCACTTAGAGAGAAAAGATTTACCAAACTTGCATAGCATAACAAGCTGGTCCAAAATTTAGAATAGGTATCTGAAACTTTATACAACACTTAAGAATTTCACACTCTTGACAAAGTGAAAGAACTTGACATTATCTCTGAAATCTAGCAACAACTTGTCAAAATGCCAAATGACTTTGATATTATAATGTATTCAATTCAATCACATTACTACTATCAATGAATAAGGATACTGGGGAACATGAAACTTTAGGAAGGAAAATGGAAACACATCTTACTATAGATTTGTTATATCCAATTTGTTTCATGTCAGAGATTTTGGTTCTTTCTGTATGCAACTACCCAATAGAGTTGCCATTTTTTTGGTGTTTTAAAATGCTATAGGTCTTAAATTACCCTGATGAGAATATGACACATCTAGGGGTAGCTAAATCCTATCTTTAACACATCATTTTAAACACCAAGCCAACTATAAGGCTTGACCCTTCTTCACTTTAGGCTCTGCAAAACCTAGGTGGGTGGACCTCAAATTCAATCAATATGGCAAAACATATTCCTGAATCTAATAAGCAGATTTAACCCTTATATCTCCTAATAACTCATGTAATAACACAGATCTACAATAGAAAATTAAAATTCTATGATATTCACAAGCTGAGTGAGGGTTAAACTTTTCAACTCTTCAACATGAAAGGGGGAAAGCATTTGATTAATAATTTTGAATTCAAAAAAACCCCTAATATGTAGTAGCAAGAACTAATGATCATGTAGCTGATCAGTGCCTTATCTACATATGGATACCTAATACCTATTCATATATTTAGATATCTGATCTATCTATTAACCTTCTAAATAGACATCTATGTTCAATCTAGATCTCATTCTTACATGATATCCTCCACAATAAACTTGAATCCCTATTGATTTCCCTGAAGCATTTATATAACTCCTTGAAGTATAAGAAATAATGAAATAATGTACAGCCTGAAGGGACTAAAACTATGACCTAAGCTCTTTGTTCAAAGATGATAAAATATTAGAGCTCACTGGAAAAGGAGACAAAATTTAAAATGAAACTCAATCATCTATTGTTCTTTGTATTTATCTCCTTGAAATAATACATTCATATGCATGAAATCAAAACATAGAAACACCTAATAGATCTAAACTTGTTGTATTACCTTTCCTACAACTATTCATACAAGAGAATTATGTTGAAGAATGAAGGTGGAATCATAGTTTTGGATCCAACAAAGTGGTCTCACAGAAGGAATAAAAATTTTGAACCAATAATGGTATTACGGATCTAAGGAAACTCAAGATTGGAACCCCTACAATGGATGAAAGAAAAAAAGATACAGACTAGAAGTGAATTCTTTGATCTAATCTTAGAATGACATGTGTCCACTTGGAATTCAATCCCTTGCAATTGAATAACCTCTATCTACCTTGCAATCAAAAAATTGTCTAAGTATAGAATTTAGTTTATAGCAATGTATTGTTTTGTTTATAACATGTTGCAAACATCATATTATGACTAGGAAGTTACATGGAGATATTATATGTTGGTGTTTTAAAATGCTATAGGTTTTAAATTACCCCGATGAGAATATGCCACATCTAGGAGCAGCTAACTCCCATCTTAAGCACATCATTTTAGACACTGGGCCAACTATAAAGCTTGACCTTCTTCACTTCAGGTTCTTCAAAACCTAGGCAGGTGGATCTTATATTCAATCAATATGGTACCAGTGCAAAACATATTCCTGAAACTAATAAGAAGATTTAACCCTTATATCTCCTAATAACTCATTTAATAACATAGATCTACAATAGAAAATTACAATTCTATGATATTCACAAGCTGAGTGAGGGTTAGACTTTTCAGCTCTTCAACATGAAAGGGGGAAAAGCATTTGATTAATAATGTTGAATTCAACAAAACCCCTAATATGCAGTAGTAAGAACTAATGATCCTATAGCTAATCAGTGCCTTATCTATTGGACAATTCCATGAATCAAACATACACACATGAATACCTGATATTTATTCATATATTTAGATATCTGATCTATCTATTCACCTTGTAAATATACATTTTTGTTTAGTCTAAATCTCATTCTTACCTGACATCCTCCTTAATAAACATGCAACCCTATTGATTTCCTTGAAGCATTTAGATAACTCCTTGAATTATAAGCAACAATGAAACAACATACAATCGTAAGGGACTGCAACTATGACCTAAGCTCTTTATTCAAAGATCATAAAACATTACAGCTCATTGAGAAGGGAGACAAGATTTAAGATGAAACTCAATCATATATTGTTCTTTTTATTTATCTCCTTGAAATAATACATTCGTATGCATGAAATCGAAACATAGAAACACCTAATATATCTGAACTTGTTGTATTATCTTTCCTACTACTATTCATACAACGAGAATTATTCTAAAGAATGAAGGTGGAATCACAATTTTGGATCCAAAAAAGTGGTCTCATAGAAGGTCTAAAAATTTCCAACCAATAATGGTGTTACAGATCTGAGAAAACTCAAGATTGGAACCCCTACAATGGATGAAAGAAGAAAAGATATAGACAAGAAGTGAATTCTTGGATCTGATCTCAGAATGACATGTGTCCACTTGGAATTCAATCCCTTGCAACTAAATAACCTCTCTCTACCTTCTCCCATGAATTTCTAATCATATCCTTTATGTTTTTCGTTTCAAAATGAAAAATATCTTAGCAAAAGACAAAAATCTACTAAATAAACCCGGATATGTGCCAATTGATCAATTTGAAACCAAAACACAACAAAGACTCAAAATAAGTAGATATAAGAGTCACTGATATGTTTAAGGTGTTTTTCCACTAAATTTTGCAACTAATAACTCAAAAGACTTGATAAAACATGCAAACCACTTTGAGAGAAAAAATGAACCAATGATGATCTATGCAAAAATGAACTCCATAATCAAATAGTTCATCTTTTCCTGGTTCTAATGGTATATTGGAGTGCATATTTCACCTACTAGAAACCCCTAGAAAGCCATTTCGAAAAATTCCCCCTACTATAAAACTTTGGTCTACAACTTGAAATTCAAAAAATTAAAATATTCTAAAGTATAAACTTTAGAAAATGACCCCTTTAAATTTAAAATCTTCTGAACGTGCCCCTTTTCTAATAAAACATTTTAAAAAGACATTTTAAAATTGTTTTATTTTTCCCCTCACCCTTCAATTTTAGGCTCAACCCTCCTTTGATCAGGTGCCATGTGGCAGTCTCTAATTGGTTGACCTCTAATGCCATGTCATCATAGTCTAGGGCCTACTACCACATGGCACTTCCCTGTATTCAAGAATTTCTTAACTATCAAACAACTTTCTTTTCTGGGGATGCACTAGCCATTGATCTGCACCACATGTCACGATCTTAAGCCTCCAATTTGAATCTATTGTCGATCACCACATGATCACCAGCCAGGCCCACTACCACGTGGCACTTTCTAGCATTCCCACAATATTTAACTTCCTCGCATCTTTATTTTGTGGGCATGCACCCACCATAGGATGAGTACACGTGTTAGCATTTGGGTACATCTCACCACATCAACTAATCATTTTGTGCATTCAGAATATTACCATGGTGGCCTCTAACTGGCCAACCATAGGCCCCATGGGAGTAACTCGCCTTGTCTCAAAATGTGTGGGCCTTTGAGACACTTACAATTAGTGTGTTAGCATATTTAAAAGGTATAAAGTATTCCCACGGCAACAATGTGGGATAAATGGTTTAAATGCATATTCTTTTCCTTTGCATGATCTGCCCCGTGGGCCTCCTGCCTGCTATCCTCTACCACTTTCCTTGCTATGGTTCTATCTACCTTGGCATTGCATGGCTCTTTACCCTGTAGATTCTTACTTGGTGCCTTCCTTCTCATAACATCGCAAACATGTCTAGTGTTGACAGTGGGATTCCTTGTTTTTGGCGTCTTCTTGCAAAATGGTTCCCCTACCTCTTTGTGGACCTTACCTACAAAAATCCCAAGGTATAGACTTCATCAAGGCTGATTATTACCTTTATATGCTGATTATTATTACATGGGTTTCTTCTTATTTCGGCAAAGTGTTTATGTGCAGACAGAGGTTGTGGGAGTTGGCATTCAGGGGATTCTCCATGTATTGAAATCGTGTCTTAAATCAGGAATAGTGAAGCATGTAGTTTTCACTACCTCATTATGGGCCATGACACCATTGGATGAGCAAAGAAAGCTCAACAACAATCCCTAATCTATTGAATCTCTTTGGAGCCCTATCAATTACTTTCGCTTCAACAAAGAACAATTTTCTATTTGGGTACTTTGCTTCATTATGTTTCATTCGAGGAACCAATTTAAACATCATATACTAATGCTCTCCCTGCATGAATTCATCCCCTCCAAAAATTCTTCATCCACGTGTGGCTTCATCTACCACTGCTTTGCATGAGTTCACTCTTCAAACTCTTCTTCTATTTTCTCACAAAGTTTAGTAATGTTAGCTTTAATCCTACTTCTAATGCCCACCAAATTTGACCTCCTGGGAGTTTGAGGCAGAGGCTAGTTGAAGATTTCTTCACTCTCCTCCTTCCAAGAAGAAGAGTGAGCAGAATGGCTATTGATTGGATGCAAGAGGGGCTCACTGTTAGCCGTGTGTTGCAGCTTCTTCTTCAAAGTATATCCCCATGTAGTCTTTGTAGATGGATGCCTCCTTTAAATTGTGGCCTCATCCTTTTGCATAGATCTTCTCAGTTTTTCTACTGCGGCTTCCTCATTTTTGTGGTTTTTCCTTCCAGCTCACGGGTTGTCTCTTATCTATCCCACTCTCCAACATGGAACATTTGGGTTCTTCAATCTTTCAATCTGATCAAGATTCATTACCATGACCATAAGAATAAAATTGATCAGCTCAAAAAGTAATCACTCTATATAATTTTCCAAAAGCAACTCTTTGCTTCAAGTTTAAATTTCTTGATGGAAAATTTTTAGATAAAATCCATTTTCAATACTGAATCTCTACATCCTCAATTTCTTGTCTTAGAAACTACCAGGATCCATTTTTATCCATCAACCTCCAAATTCTTTGCTTGTCCATCATAAGACCTAGTTGCAAGTAATGTCCCTTTTCCATGCAATTCCTTATATCGAGCAAGATCTCCTCAATGTGCTTCTAATGCAAGTGCCATAGTGCATGCTCAATTTCCTTTGCTTTAGCAAAATCATGATCTTCAAGTATTATTGCTTCATAGTTCTCACACATCTAACTCCAAATATTAGGATCAGAAGGAGTCTTTTCATGAACCGCATCCCTCAACTTTTTGTCCAAGTCCATAACCTTTTTGTATCTAGCTTTGGAAAAAGTATATATAAATTTATCCATAATTTGCAACAAATTAAATTTTTTCTCTCAAAATGTGTTCCTTATGCTTGAAAGGCTCCCAAATTTCAATTCAAATTTAGTTGACTAGCATTAAACTCCACACCTTAAGTGTATGTGTACCATAATACTCGATTGATTTAGAACGATTAAATGTGCTTATTTAAAAATTATAATTGTTGCAACTATTATAATCTCCATTTAAAAATGAGGCAACTTGAAAGTAAATGTTTTACCAACTTGATGGAATCAACAGGGTCCCGAAGTGGACCTAGATTTTTAAAAAAATCATTTTTGAACAACTAAACCTTCAAATTGGCCCATTGATTATCTAGCACTGATTTGAATCAAAATTCATCATTGAAACATCATTAAAACTCATTTTATCACTTATCTGCAAACTGCAACTTTTTGCTAACAAGGCTTATTGGCTGGCTTTAAAAATTGACCAAAACACCTGACTGGGCTCTCAAACCAAACATACTGATTCTTTGCTCCACACTCTTGTACCCTGTTAAATCTTGTCTCATAAGGAATTCTCAGTCAAAAGATATTGACCATCAAAGTTACCCTTTCAAAATTTCCTACAAGAAAATATGTCAGAAAACAATAAATTGCATTGGGATTTGACTTTGAAAATTGGTCAAATTGACACTTGGGAGAATGAAAACTAGGGCATAGGTTCACTGTCACAAGAAGAGTATAAATTTGTGATTTGGTTTCATGATGAATAACTGGATGCAAATGGCGAGCGGTCAAAATGGGCTACTCAGATTTTGCAGACTAGAAACAATGACAAGAAACACTTTTTCCAAACGGAACTTACTTGGAAAAGTGTGCAGACGGATTCATCAAGATTTGAAAATTGGAAAACTCGAAGTATTTTCAAAGTACAATAGAGTGGAATAATCCATTTGACCTCACCTATCATGGATTTCAAGATATAACATCACAAACAGGGGTTCCAACAAATCTATACTTCTTGAGACTAGTAAAAAGTTAGAAATTCCATTTGGAATCGCATTTGAAATTTGATCAAATGAATTCAACATAAGCTACAAATTGAAACATAACAAGTCTCTGACCTCTAAAATGCAATGCAAAAAATAATTTTATCATTTTGGTCAACTGGGTCAAAGTTATAACACGTCAAGCCGAGCTTCCTAGAATTTAGAACAATTCACATCAGCATGACAACATTAAAAGAACAATTTTGAGGGATTCAAAACCTAGTCAAACAAACTCAAAATGACTCAAAATTTGAAACATGGGCTCTCTAGTATGAACACTAGACACTCCCAAAGTGGTGAGTCATGAATCATTACTAGGTACAAGATATTTAGTTGCAAACACAACCTCCTGTCGTTGTTTGACACTCAGGTGAAAATGCAGATTTGACAATTGCTCAAAAGGAGACTTTATGAAATGGCTTAGAATGTCAATTTAACTTCATGAAACACATAGACACACTGAATGGAAAGTGTTAGAAATATTAAACACCTCATAAATCTCAAAAGTATAGCTAGGTACATATGCATCAAAAGCATTTATAGGGCTTGATTTTCTCAATGGTACTCAAAATCGAGGCTTCAATTTTGAGTCCCAACAGTATACATGTTGGTGATGACATGTATAACCTTGAAAGTTTTTAGGGACTATATAGAACAGAGATAATCATGTTTTAATGATGCAAGACAATAGAATTGAAGGAAAAAATTGTTTTGTCTACAAAACAATTACTTGTCCAATTAGGGCCCACATCCTAGATGTTTACTCTTAACTTGGAAAAGTGAATTGTGGTCTTAGTTGACCCAGTAGTAATTTGTGTAAAGGCATGATATTTATGCACAGGACTTCTTGTGATAAGCAGTGTGCTATCTTGGTGTACTATGTAAGTGAAGTCCAAGTGTAAAATGTGAGTTGTGACTATATGTGAAAGTGATATATGTGAAGTTTTATATGACCTATCTAGTGATCTAAGATTGAGGTAAATATTAGAGATCAATCAAGGAAAGAAGAAACTAATAGTAAATTACTTGTTTGTGTAGTGATCTCTTCTTGTAGTTGAAATTGAATGTTCAGGCAATGGGCTCTTCTTGCATACATTGTACTACAACTCCTAAAAGGATTGGCACAACTCCTAATAGGGTTGGAATCTCCTAACAAGGATTCAAAGTCTCCTAATAGGGATTGTTTTTACTAAATTTTCTCATTGACTCCTAACAGGGTCCATCCTCTAACAAGGAACCTATATATTAATATATTATTTAGAGGGTATCATCCCCACTAGGGTTTTCCTTTGGCTAGGGTTTCCCTAGTTAAAAAACTATGGTGTTATGAGTTATCTTTGTGCATTGTTACTATCGTTGTTTAGCATTACTTTATTTTTTTCTTATGCATGGTTTAAAGTAAGTAATAATCTCTAGTAAGCAACTAAAGTTTGTAGATTACTAATTCACCAACCCCACCCCTCTCAGCAATCCCTATTTCTATCAAGATCCTAACAAGGCTCACCTTAGAAGAGTGAAAACAATAACTAGTTGCAATTAGTATTTTTTCCCAAGTTCGATTCCCACTAAATCTAGCCGTCACCTATGTTCATGGTATTTTTGTGTGTATGCAACTAAGTTAAATAAAAGGTTAATCTTAGTTAATCATAGCTTAATCTTAGTTAATCATATTAAGACTAGTATATTTAGTTACAATTGATTCTCAGTGCTTGTCAAGTTATAGTATTTGCTACTATTAATTGAGTGCCTATGTGTTTTCTATTGCTAAGTTATAACAAAATATAGTTTAATTAGAGTTTATGTTTTGATTTGTATTGACTTCTAAGGGATTTGGGATTTATTTTTGTGATATCTAATTCACCCCTCCCCTCTCAGTTACTCCTCTTATATTTTCAATAATTGGTATCAAAGCTTTTGGTACTTGTAGAGAAGGTTTCAAGAACCTAAGCTAAAGATCATGATGTCTTATAGAAGAGAGATTCTCAATTTGAGCAGAGACATCTTCGCAACATGAAAAGAGCTTATGAGGTTACACTTGGAAACTATCAATGATTTAGGTTGTAAATATCTAGATAATAAATACAAGGATCCTACTACAACAATGATAGTTGAACAGATCGATGAAAAGAAAAAGCATAACATCGTAATGATTGGAATTGCCTGTGCTCTTAATTATGCTGAATTTGATGAGGTAAAAAGTTGTACTACTATTCATGAAATGTGGACCAAACTAAAAGACATCTCTGGAGGTGATGACAATGTAAGGAGAGCCAAAACATAAAGTCTTAGATGCTAGTTTGATCAAATAAAGATGAGATGAGATGAAAAAATTGCAAAATATATATGTTGAGCAAATTGAAGCAAGTGTGAGTCCAATCAAAGCATCTAGAGGAGACATTGATGACAAAACAGTTGTAAGAAAGGTACTAAAAACCCTTCTTCCTATGTATGCAATTAGAGTGTCTACTATTCAAGAGATGAGATGTGATCCAAATAATAAGATAAATATAGATGCTATAGTTGGAAGATTCATAGTTTTTGAGTTTGATAACTAATGCAGAGCTACACCTTTTCAAAACTTCTTTTGGGAGTAAAACTCAAGAGGCTTCAATAATAGACAATTTAAACCAAATTAATGAGTTGGAAAATATCAAAATACTTCACATATTTATCCATAACCTTTATAAATGACATGATATCCCAAATTCCTTGTATGATATTTATTTTGGACGAGTTAAATAGATTTTTCCCAATTTATAGCTCAATATGGTAAGTGGAATAAAACTTATTAAACTTTTTCTAAAACTACTAACTATAGGACAAATTAACTTTTGTAAAACTAAATATAATTAGTTCAAACCAAAATCAAAAGAAATCTGATGCAAATATCTTTTTGAAAATATAAGTTAAAGGTCTATATCTTTTTATATGAATTTGTGCCAATAGAAACAACATTCAAATTTATAGAATTTTACACAAAAAATTGTCATAAAACTCACAAATGCAACCTTCTCTGTATTCCACTTCTTCATTCAGGTTCCCCAACCATTACATCCTTGGAATTACGACTAATACATCATATTTTTAAGTCTTTTAAAATCTTATAACTAACTAATTACCCCCCATGACCATTTACTTTCTCCCTTACATGATCTTTACATATTGTCAATATGTTATGACAATTTTATTACCTATTTGAGAATTTTCATCTATCTTTACAATGTGACTCTAAACATAATAAATGGACATATTACATATTAGTTAGGATTAAATTAATCCTTTTACATCAATAATCCTTTGTTTAATCATGCTTGATTTTTAAGATTCTAATTGACTTTACAACATGAAATATTTCTTGAATCTTCATCCACTATGTGCTCTTCAACTAATAACTATGATAACTATGTCCCTAGTTCCAAAGGTATTAAGTCAGCATTTGAAGCCAAGATTTCACTAAAGAAAAAAGGTTGAAAATCAAAAGACAAACAGTCAGAAAATGTAGAAGAGGAAGAAATTTTAGATAATGATCTTGAAGTTGTTGAAGCCCTACTTGCGAGGAAATATTCCAAAGGCAGAGGAAAGTACAAAGATAAAATTCCTCTTATCTATTTTTCATGTGAAGAAGTTGGTCACATTGCTGCAAGATGTCCCAACAAAGAAGGAAAAGATGAAAAGAAAAATATTAAGTTCAAAGGCAAGAAGGAATTAAAGAGCTGCAAGGATTACAAGGAAAAAAGGTAAGGAAATATTATTTTATGGCTAAAGATTTAGATAGTAGTGAAGATGACGAAATGGTATACATAGTTGTAAAAGATGAATCAGATGACAAGTCAAATAAAATGGCACTTATTTCTCATGCTAGTAAGAATTATACATTGATTATTGATAATGGTTACTCTCATTATCTGATTTCTGACAAATTAAATTTTGAACATATGGAACACTATGATAGCGGGAGTGTTAGATTTGCGAATAATCAACCTTATTGCATAAAAGGAAAAGGTTGTGTTTCACTAATAAATGAGCTTAGATGTAACAATGCCTACTGGGTGGAAGGACTAAATCATAATCTACTGAGTGTGGCATAGTTGAATAACATTCAATTCAAGATAGAATTCATGAATGGGAAGGCCAAACTACTAGATGGAAAAGGAAATATGGTTGGGTTTGGAAAACAATCTGAAGATAATTTATTCTACCTAGATCTTAGTGATCGTTCATGTTTTATTACTCAAGTAGAAGGAAGTTGGTTATGGCATAAATGGTTGTGTCATGTAAACTTTGACAATATGGTTAACCTAAGAAAAAATAGAAGAGTAAGAGGTACTCCTAGCTTGAGGAAACCTAACATGGGTCTATGTAAAAATTGTCAAACTAGAAAAATGGGAAAGACTAGTTTCAAAAGCAAGAACTATCATTTAGAATTAGTCTTGGAGTTGGTTCATGCAAACCTTTTTGGACCTATTGGAATAGAGAGCTAAAGTGGAGATTATTTTTTTATTTTTTTTGTTGATGATTATTCTAAAATGATAACTATAATATATTTGAAAGAAAAATATGAAGCTTTTCCAAAATTTAAGTGGTATCTAGAAAGAGTGCAGAAAAAAATTGGAATGAAGATGTATTGTTCAAGGTCAGATAGAGGTGGTGAATTCATTTCAAATGATTTCAATGACTTCCACATTGAAAGAGGATTTAAGAGACAAATATTAGTCCCTGGTACACCACATCAGCATGGTATAGCTGAAAGAAGGAACATATCTATCATTCACTGTGCAAGAACCTTGATTATAGAAAAGAATGTTGTGATCAAATACTAGAAGGAAGATATTCGTACTAGAGTACATACCTTTAATAGATTATCATTGAAGAAAGACTCAAATCAAGCTCCTTATGAACTATGGTATGGCTACAAACCTAGTGTAAGTTACATGAAAGTATTTGGTAGAAAATGTGAATCTAGGAATGGAAAATTTGATGTCAAAGGTGATGAAGGCATATTGCTAGGATACTCCTACAAAAGTAAAGTATACAAATTTTTGAATCTAAATACTCATAAAATCATAGAAAGTGCACACGTGAGAAGTAATGAGTTTGCAAAAAAGAGTGAAGAAGGAACCAACAAAGAACCTAAGGATTACAAAACATTTATGTATTATGAACATGATACATTCTGTAATCTAATTGGAAAATAGGAAGCTTCACCTCCTGAGTCCCCAAAATCTACAAAAGCTACCAAGTTGTAACTAGTGCAACTTGAGTCACAGTCTGAAGGACTTGAGTCACAGCCAGAAGCTACTCAGCTATTGCTAGAGAAAATTGAGTCTAAAGGACCTGAGTGATAGATAGTGGGACCTAAGCTTGATATAGAAGATCATGGAGAAATTAGTGGAAAATTTTCCAAATCCATAGTACCTATATTAGAAACAAATGTCACAAGGCACCATGTACCTAATTAGATCATTGGAGACAAATCTAATGGTACAATGACAAGAAATTAATTTAAAGGTACATGTTTACTTTCTAAATTTGAACCTAGAAATGTTAAAGATGCTTTGGATAATGAAAGTTGGATTGAAGCTATGAATGAAGAAATAGAATAGATAGAAAGAAATAAGACCTAGAGTCTTATTCCTAGACCCAAGGATAAGAATGTGATTGTCATAAAGTGGGTTTTTAGAAATAAGTTAAATGAAGATGGAAAAGTTTTGAGAAACAAAGCAAGGTTAGTTTGTAAAGATTATTCTTAAGAAGAAGGTATTGACTATCATGAAACTTTTTCTCCTATTACAAGATTAGAAGGTGTTAGGACTTTACTAGCATATGTAGCACATAAAGGTTTCAAAGCTTGTCAAATAGATGTGAAATTTTCATTCCTGAATGGAATTCCTGAAGAAGAAGTTTACATAGAACAACAAGAAGGTTTCATAGATCCTAGCAAAAAGGATATGGTTTTTAAATTGTACAAAGAATTATATGGTGTCATGTAAACTTCCAGACCATGGTATGAAAGACTTCATAACTACTTGATAAAGATTGATTTTCAAATAACAAATGATAATAGCAATGTATATATCAAAGAAAGACCAAGCAAGAAAATTGTATTGGCAAAAATATTTGTAGATGACACATTATTTACTAGAAATGATGACTTGTGTAAAGCATTTTTAGAAGAGATGAGTATAGAATTTGAGATGTCCATGTTTGGAGAGATAAAATTCTTTGTCAGATTGCAGATTCAACAGAAGGAAGATGGTATCTACATTACTCAATCTAAATATATCAAGGAAATACTAAAGAAATTTGGAATGGAAGATTCAAGAATAGTTGGAACACCTATATCTACTAAACATAAGGTTCTAGAAAATGATGACTATAAGGAGGTAGATCAAATCATATATATATATATATATATATATATATGATTGGAAAATTATTGTATGTTGTACATACTAGGCCTAACATTTCTCTTGCAGTTGGTATGGTGGAAAAATTCTCAGCAAATCCTAAAGAAAATCATATGATGATGATTAATAGAATCATGATGCATTTGAAGGGTACTAAAAATTATGGCTTATGGTACAAGAAAGGAGGCAACTTAGAGTTACCAACCTTCAGTTATGTTGATGGGGAAAGAAGTATTGATGACAAAAAGAGCACCAATGGTGGGGCATTTTTTCTAAGCAAAAGACTAGTGTCTTGGACAAGAAAAAAGAAGAATTGTATTTCTCATTCCATAGCAGAGGTAGAATATGTGGTAGCAATAGTTGATTGTTTCAATATTATTTGGTTCAAGCAACTATTGGTAGGTATGAAGATATAAATCAAAGATCCAGTGATCATCCTCTATGATAACACCAGTGTAATCAAAATATCAAAGAATCTAGTGGTGTATACCAAAACTAACCACATTTCTATAAAATATCATTTTCTAAGAGAACTGGTACAAGAAAAGGATGTAAGGTTGGAATATGTGAATGCCAAAGAAAAGCTTGTAGACATATTCACCAAGCCATTGCATAAGGATGCATTTTTGTATCTATGAGGTAAGTTAGGTGTCATTCTCCTATTTGAAGCTCACTAAGTGAAGTTTAGTGATGCATCAACAAAAGTGTATTGAATATCAGTTAGTTGATGCAGTATTGAAAAGGGCACATTGCATATGAATCAATACATGAGGTACACTAATATTATCTAAATAGTGTCTTTGGCATGAGAATAAAGAATAAGAATAATTGAGGAACTTGGTCTGATATCAAAGAGGGATATTTTTCTATTAGAATAAGATGTTGAAAACAAAGTTTTGTTGACAAAGGGAGAAACTAAAGGTAGAGGGAGTTCACACTAACAGAGGGAGTTCTCATGGGTTAGAATCAAAATGAAACTCATGATATTTTCCTTTATTTATTCTTTCTCTAAAAATTTCATTGTATTATGACATCTTGTGTTGCCATCAATGCCAAAGTTTGAGATTGCTGAAAATAATTGGTTAATTGTGTATTATCTTTAATGTTACACAAAGTGTCATTGTTCATTTTTGGTGACTTATCAGAGAAGTACTATGCATACTTCATAATTCTTTGGGGTGTGGGGCATTGCCCCCCAAAAAAATTTCTGCTCCTATTTTATCGTGCCTTATTTAGATAGGCCTATTGTAAACCTAAAGTAGGATATATCATATAAGAAAGCTTAGGGTTAGGTATCAAAACAATGTGATGTATAATGAGATAGGTTGTTCTTGTGGTGGTATCGAGCTGTAAGGATTTGCACTATAATCATTAGATAATAAGAAAGATTAGACAACTGTGTAGGTGGATGTAGCACAAGTTTTGGGTAAACCATGTTAAATCTATGTTCTTATGGTTTTCTTCTTTTCTTTTTGCATTTAACTATTTATTCTTATATTATTCTAGATCTGGCAATTACTAGCAATTAGTATCAGAGCGAGGTTTGTTTCTATAGACTGACAAGACTTTTAGATTTGAGTGGGAGCAATGGAGAATTCCAAATTCAAGGTTGAAAAATTCAATGGCTAGAATTTTCAGTTATGAAAAATGTAGATGGAAGATTATCTATATTAGAAGGACCTATGGAAGCCATTAGAAGGGAAAACTAAGAGACAAGGAATGATCAAAAAGGAAGATTGGGAGATCTTGGATAGGAGGGCATTGGGATCTATTCGATTGTGCCTTACCCCATCTATAACATTCAATATATCAAAGGTAAAAATGATTGTAGAGTTGATGGAGACACTGGCTAAGTTATACAAGAAACCCTCAGCTTCAAATAAGGTATTTCTTATGAAGCATTTATTTAATATGAAAATGGGTGAAGGAGGATCTATAGAAAATCATTTAAATGAGTTTAACACAGTCACCAGTCAATTGTCATCAGTAAAAATTTCATTTTATGAAGAGGTTAGGGATCTCTTAATTTTATGTTCTTTGCCAAAAAGTTGGAATAGCTTGGTTATGGTTGTAAGTAACTCTATCTCTAGTTCAAATACTTTGAAATTTGATGAAGTTGTTGGTGTTATCCTAAGCGAGGAAATGTGATGAAAAAGCACAAGTGAAACTTCAACCTCATCAAGTTCCATATTTAATGTGGAGAACAAAGGAAGAACAACTCAAAGAGGAAAGTCAAAGAAAGGATTTTCTCAATCTAAAGTAAAGAAATATTGTTGGTACTGTGGAAAACCTGGTCATCTGAAGAAATATTACTGGTCTAAAAAAAAAATGAGACAAAAGTGATGATGATAGTAAGGAAGCTAATGCTGCAAGTAATGATTTACAAGATATTTTAATTTTATGTTTAGATAATGCTAATGATTCATGGGTAATAGATTCTGGGGCCTCATTCCATGCTACAACCCATAGAAAATATTTTCAAGATTATGTTCAAGGTGATTTGGAAAAGGTATATTTGGGGAATGATGAGCCCTGTCCTATTGTTAGGAAAGGAAAAATAAAGATCAAGTTGGCAAATGGAAATGACTAGATGTTGCAAGAGGTAAGATATGTTCCTAATTTAAGAAGAAATTTAATTTCTACAAGAGATCTAGGTAGTCAAGGTTGTGTAGTCATGTTTATAGACAATGTTTGGAAGGCAACTAAAGGTTTATTAGTAGTAGCTAAAGGTGCAAAGGTTGGCACATTGTACTTGTGTACTAGGAACACTTATTCCACTTTAGTTGCTATTGATATTGATAATGCAATAAAAGCTACTATAAATGTTGCAAAAATAGGTTCAAATTTTTGGCACCATAAGCTTGGGCACATGAGTGAGAAAGGGATGAAAATCCTTCACTCTAAGAATTTATTGCCAGGATTGAAAAATATTGATTTAGAGTTCTATGAAAATTGTGTTTATGGTAAACAAAGAAGAGTCAAATTTCTCAAAGTTGGAAAAGAGAAGAAGAGTGAGAAGTTGGAGCTAGTGCACTTGGATGTGTGGGGACCAGCTCAGGTATCATCTCTTGGTGGCTCTCGTTACTATGTTATTTTCATTGATGACTCAACTCAAAAGAAATGGGTGTATTATCTAAAGCAAAATCTGATGTCTTTGAAACTTTCAAGAAATGGAAAGCTTTAGTTGAAAATGAGACAAGAAAGAAGCTAAAGTGTCTCATAGTGGATAGTGGAGGTGAATATTGCAGCAATTCCTTTGAAGATTATTGTTCTATTAATGGAATTAGAAGGCAAAAGATTGTTCTAGGATCTCCACAAGAAAATGGTGTGTCTGAGAGGATGAATAGGACAATCATGCAAGGCACATGAGATTGCATGTTGGGCTACCACTTCATTTCTAGGTAGATGATATAAACACTAATGTCTATTTGATAAATAGGGGAATTTCAACTACTTTGGATAGTGGTATTCTAGAGGAAACATGGACTGGTAAAAAGGTAAATTATTCATTTCTGAAAACTTTTTCTTGTGAAGCTTTTGTCCATGTTGATAAAGAAAATAGAACCAAGCTTGATGCTAAATCACATAAATGTACCTTCATTGGATATGGAATAGATGTCTACAGTTATCAGTTATGGGATTTTGAAAATATGAAAATAATTAGAAGTAGAGATGTTATATTCAATGAGAAGGTCATGTACAAAGAACAATTGTAGGAAAGGAAGCATGAACAGGTCAAACAAGACTATGTCATTTTGGATGAGACTCCTAAAAAAGAAATGCCACTAGTACCTAATGCTTAGCAACAACAAGTTATCCCACAAAATCCTATAAGTTTTAGATGTTCTACTCGGTTGAGTAGACATTTCTAAAAGGTTTTCTCCTTCTGTATACTCTATGTTATGGACTAATTCTAATGAACTAGAGGAGTATAAAGAGGCAATATAGGAAGATGCCAAACAACAGTAGAAACTGGGCATGCAAGAGGAGATGGAATCCTTATTGAAAAATAAGACTTGGGACTTAGTCCCTTTACCTAAAGGAAAAAGAGCCTTGCCTAACAAATTAGTTTATAGGCTGAAGGAGGAAGATGGAGAAAAGAAAAGGTATAAGGCCAGACTTGTAGTAAAAGGTTTTGCATAGAAAAAGGGTATAGATTTTGATGAAATATTCTCCCTATTGTAAAAATGACTTCAATTAGAGCTATACTAAGTCTTGTTGCTACAGATGACTTGCATCTTGAATAGCTAGATTTGAAAACAACCTTTCTTCATGGAGATTTGGAGGAGGAAATTTACACACAACAACTAGAGGAATATGAGGTCAATGGTAAGGAGATTTTGGTGTGTAGGTTAAGGAAGAGTTTTTATGGCCTAAAGCAGGCACCTCGGCAATGGTATTTAAAATTTGATAGTTTCATGGCTGAACAAGGTTACCATAGATGTCATTCTGATCATTATGTATATTTTAAGAGATTAGATAATGAGAGTTACATTATTCTATTGCTCTATGTTGATGACATGCTTGTTGCTGGGTCTAATATGCAATAGATAAATGATCTTAATAGAAATTAGCAAGGTCACTTGTTATCAAGGTTTTGGGTGCTGCTAAGAAAATCCTTGGTATGAGGATCACACAAGATAGGAAAAATAGAACCTTGAATTTGTCCCAAAGTGAGTATATAAAGAAGGTATTGAAAAGATTTAGTATGTAGGATGTGAAATCAATCAATACACCTTTGGCTAGTCATTTCAGATTGACTAAGGAGATGTGCCCAAAGGCACAGGAAGAGGTAGATAAAATTTCTAACATCTTGTATTCATCAGCAGTTGGAAGTCTGACATATGCAATGGTATGCACACGACCATATATTGCTCATGTAGTGGGAGTTTTCAGTAAGTATATGAGTAATATGAGTATGGAACATTGTATTTTTGTCAAATGGATATTTCAATATTTGAGAGGTACTACTACAAAGACATTATGTTTCACAGGATCCAATTTTGCTCTGAGTGGTTTCGTTGACTCTAATCTGGTTGGAGATGTTGATACAAGGAGTACTATAGGATATGTTTTTACTAGAGGGGGTACTACAATCGATTGAATTTCTAGATTGCAAAAAGTTAATACACTTTCAACCATCGAAGTTGAATATGTAGTAGCTACAAAAGCTAGCAAGGAGATGATTTGGTTACAATATTTTCTAGAGGAATTGGGTCAAAAGTAGGAAGATCGCCCATTGAATAGTGATAGCCAGAGTGCAATTCGTCTTGCAAATAATTTTTCTTTTCATTCAAGGACAAAGCACATACAACTTAGGTACCATTTTATATAGTCTATTTTAGAGAATAGCCAATTATGGCTTGAAAAGATTCACATAAGTGATAATCCTATAGACATGTTCATGAAGGTAGTCCCCAAGAAGAAGTCATTCTCTTGCTTAGCCTCTATTGGGCTTCTTTACTGATGATCATGGAGATAATACACAAAAAATTATTTTATCCAGTGGGAGCCCCATGCAGTAGCAGTACTGCTACAAGATTAGTCTCCAAGTGGGAGATTGTTGTCTAGGGTGGAGTCTGATCAGTCCCCAAGTGGTAGATTGTTAGTGTGTGGTACCATGCCTTATTTAGATAGGCTTATTGTAACCCTAAAGTTGGATATATCATATAAGATAGCTTAGGGTTAGGTATCAAAACAATGCAATCTATAATGAGATAGGTTGTTCTTGCAGCAGTATTGAGCTGTAAGGGTTTGTACTGTAATCACTAAATAATAAGAAAGGTTGGATGGCTGTGTAGGTGGACTTAGCCCAATTTTTGGGTGAACCACATTAAATTTTTTTGTTATCTGTGTTCTTATGACTTTCTTCTTTTGTTTCTGTGTTTAACTATTTACTCTTATATTGTTCCAGATCTATCAATTAGTAACAGTCATATCATTACCAGTCATTATCTGTCGATCTCTCTTGGGAAATGTAGATAATTCCCTATGTTTTATGAGCATTCCACTGTATGCCAAGTTTAGAAGTTAGTGTCTATCGTGTTCATTTGGAAGACAAAGGAAAGTTAAAAGATAATGAATGTTCAGCAAGCTCACTTGGTAACCAAAGAGAATTCATGGGAGATAGTGTCTACTGAGTACACTTGGGAGACAAAGCAAGTTGGCATGAGAACTATTGTTAACAAGGCTCACTTGGTTAATGAAGGGAAATATATTTTGGTTAGTGTCTACTAAGAAGGGTTGGATAATAAAGGATTTTCTTGTTTTGGCATATTGAGTTCAATTGATTTGTTTGTCGGTTCTATTTGATTGAGGAGATGAACGTTAAGTGTTCTAAGTTGTATTCAAGATGACTTGACAATATGTAAGATATAAATATAAGGTCAAGTTGAAGATTGAATCTGTGAAAGTATTTTGGAGATTTGAAGATATCAAGAGGAAGCAAATTTGAAGAATAAGTAGAATATCCTTGTGGAGTTGCAAAGATACATTCAATCAAGAAGGATAAAGTATTAAAGCTAGAATAAAGATATGTAATAAGAAATCTAGTTGTATCATAAATCATGTCATCTTATTATTACTTTCTAATCATTGTAGCAGTGATTGTTTCTCTGAACAGAGTTGGCTTAACAACTATTTGTAAATTCTTTAACAAGGTGACATTTCTATTTGAAGTTTCTTGAAGACCTCTAACAAGGC